>SNQJ01S0029965.1:222493-232570 GCA_010110895.2 Picea sitchensis
GATAGCCCCATCCATTTCATCACACAGTTACAATTCACTAGAGGGAATCCAAATGCAGAGGTAGTATTCATGGAGGACCTCACACCCATTTCAGTTTAAGAGTTGCCTCCTTCCAATTTCTTTTTCAGCAAGAAAAGGAAGGTTGTGGTGAAGAGAGAAATAGACCAAAAGGAAGGTTCAGCTGTCAAAAGACATAGGGTGATAATTGATGAAGAAGCCTTGGAGGAGGTAGACTTTGTTGAAGAAGTAGCAGGTTCACTGGGGGATTTTGCGACAACCAACCAGTTTTCAGTCGAAAATTTAAAATAATGACTGAAGCAGAAATATTTGCAAATAATCCAATTGCAGGATCAAATGAAGACTGTCGAAAAGAATGTCCGGAGTGAAGTCAATAAGAGCTTTGAGCAGATCAGAGCTAGTGACAAACATGAAATCCAACAACTCAAATACAACCTCGAGGATATGCATAGGAATATGCAGGCGAGCCATGGATGGGCCACCCAACAGGATGAGTTGGTAAGGCAGCTACAAGCCAAAGTATGTTCTATCGAAAACATGATTGTAGATATAACAATGTTCCAAGCTCATGCATTGTAAGTATGAAAGGAAATGGAAGTATCACAACAAAGCCTTCTCACTAGGGTTGAAACTGTCCAAGATCATTTTCGGGTGATAGATCAAGCATTAAACGACATTTGTTTAAGGGGGAGAGAAGCTATTGCTACCCAGACTACCTTCCAACAAGCGGTTATGTCATCAGCGAGATAAGGAGTAGCTATAGCTTTCAGGTATTCCATTTCAGAGAAGACCAGAGGTGATATAAAACCAAAGACCTGGGAATCTAGCATAACTGAAGGTAGGAAAATGGATAAGGAAGTGAAGTATTTTTGTGAAGAAGTTTTCCACTCACTCAACAAAGAGTCATTAGGCCTTGATAAAGAAGAAATCTCTGGAGTACTGGGACAGATTGACATAACAAAACATCAACTTGATATTAAGAGAAATATGGAAGAGGCTAAGGCCGAAATATCACAAATAAAACAAGTTGATATTATTCATATAAATAAATGGCTAGTGAAACCTAATCTACAATTACAGTCCATAGTTTCAGAAGATAGACAAATGGCAAACATATTGCCTCGATTAGAAAAGAAATTATATAGTTTTGAGGCTAATAATCTAACAGAGCCCTCTAAGCTAGTGGCACAATTTGTGAGCAGATGCATCAAATGTATTGAGCAAGGAAAAGGTAGCACCGATGGAAACAAATGAGATAACTCATGCACATTATCTGTTTCAGAGTTGGAGAATTAGAGAGAAAAACACCTCTGCCAGCATAATGACGAGACCAACAGAAATGCAAGCGAAACGTTTTAGATTTCATATTTTGTAAATTTACTATTTTAGAAATAAAATAATTCCAACCATTTGAGGTTGAGAACTTTTTGTATAAATACATACTTTAAAGAAGAAGCACGGGCTGCTTCTTGTCGTATTGTAACTAAGAAAACTCATCCTTTGTGAGTATTAATACAAGTGCAGACAGGGATTCCAAATTTTGTGTTGTTTGAGTTATGTGCCCTCTTTGTATTTCATATCTTATGTTCTCTTTAAGTCACTCCTGAACAAGTGAATGATTACAATTTAGTAAAACCTCTACTGTGATTACATTTCATTTAGTATTTGATTAGCAAGTAGTTTTTCCTCTATATTTACTATCAACAAATACAAGACATGCCTGCTATTTGGATCACTATATCTTATTTTCTTTCAGAAGTGCATTCTACATTTTATTCGACTATGAACGAGGTAAGATTCTTCTGTCATTGATGCCTTAGCTTGTTTAATAGTTTTGTAATTTTCTTCTCTTCTCTCATTTTGATAAATTGACTTAGACAACGAAATACAACCTCTATTTTGTTAAGATATTAATTTCATTTGAGGATTTAACTTTTACACAACTAACGGAATAAAAAGCACTTTTAAAACCAACTTTCTTTAATTCCTGATCCCTGACATTATTCTTTGAGCCTTAATTTTAATCTCAGGAACAACACATATCCTGCGCATGTACAATTCAAAACACCCCCGCACATGGGATGAGAGTCTTCCCTATATCTAGCATAGATACAACTAATCCCTGCATAGCTCAACTGGCCACAACCCCTTTCAGGTGGGGTTAGGATTCCAACCATTGGCCCCATGGATGTTGCACTACCCTTGGCAACCACCTCAGTTGACTCGTCCCCTGCTCCACTAGAATTTGACAAAGCCACCTGGTTCATTGAGCGGATCCAACACATCCGCCAACAGGTTCAAGATATTCTACAAAAGTCTAATGCCAAGTGCAAGCAATGCCATGATCAACATCGGGTGCCACATAAGTTTCAGGTGGGCGACAAAGTTTGGTTGCATTTGCAAAAAGAACGCGTTACAGGGCCCCATCAGAAGCTTTGACCACTCTGTTATGGGATGTACACCATCACCAAGGCAGTGGGTGACAATGATTTTGAGCTCAACATTCCCCCCTTCCTTGTTCTGCATCCAGTCTTCAACGTGGCTCTCCTTCGGCCATATTTCCCACCATTATTGAACACCTTAGAGATAGCAAAGTCGTTGACACCAACAGAGCTCAACCCTGACTGCATGCAACATGCATCTAGTGATCATATTGTGGACACACAGATCAAGGGCACTCGACAACAAAGGATCCAACTTTATCAAGTCATCAAAGCAGGGCAGCTCCTGCACCAAGGCAAGTGGCTCACCTGGGGCCAAATTCAACATAAATTTCCTCATCTGATGGGGGAACTCAACGCAATGGAGACCATTTCTTCCTAATGAGGGAGGATTGTTGCAAGTGGATATCGGTGGCCACCCACTTATTCCACTGCCTCAAAAAACAGTTTTCCACCTTGGTAGTTTTTCAACAATTTTTCAGGTTCCAAACTCCTAGGGCCATTTTGAGGCCCCAAACGACATTTTTTTTGGGATTTGGGGCCTAGGGGATTGGAAAAGTCACTTCCCCGAGCCATTCAAAAATTGTTCTTCTCGGTTAGACCTTCCAGCGAGATATTGTGCCCCTAAAATGGAGATTGTATGCAAAAGCTATGACCTTGGGAAGTTGATGTACTAACTTACCCAAATGAGGCCCACATGACTTTTGGCACTTCATCTCCTAGGGTTAGGTTTTTGGATGTCTAGGGTTTTTGACATTCTTGTTTATTTTAAAAGTCCTTCAAAGCCTCATGGTAACCATCTTCTTGTGAATGAGCACAACTATCACATCTCTTCTCAGAGATAAGCCTCCACCATTCCAGCAAGCTTGTTTTCCGCTGCATTTTACAGTTTCAACTTATTTCCTTATTGAATAGAAAACCAGTTTGATTGTATCTCTGTTATTTGGTGTTAAGAATATTTTAATGATCTGTATTCATTTTGTTCCTCTCATAAAATCCAGATCAATATCATCGTGTTTCTCTGAGGAAACAAGGAAACATCTTCTTGCTCGTAAACATAGGTCGTTCGTGCAAACATGACACATGTTGCTTCACAATGAGGTAATGTACATTCCCTGCAATAATTCCCAAAAGTTGCATGATCCACAAAGTTATTTCCTGACATAGGTTTTGGAATCTTATGCTCTTCTAGATTCTTAGCTTAATGGAAAGGCTTCCTAGGTTCCTAGGTGGTTATTACCTTTGGTTGGGTTGCACATTGTTTGAGTCTGAGTGTTCTTCTCAACCTTTACCAATCTATTGCTAAAATCACTCATCAATCCCAAGACCTTTGTACCTATATTAGCTTCGATCTCTTCCTTTTGTACCTAGATAACTTGTGTGGATGGATCCTATGTTTTCTTGGCTTAAGGATCGAAAAAAGTTGAGAGGTGTACTTGATCTTCCTTGGTTTCCATAACATGTTTTCTGGTCTTCAATTGAACAACACTCACAACATCCAAAGTTTGTGGATTGTTGTTCCTAATAAACATACCAACTCAATCAACTTTCTCAAGATAAGATATCAAATCCATAGTAGCATTAGGTCTTATACTAACAAGATTTATATGATAAACCTTAGAAAAATGGGCATGAAATTCAGTCACAGTCTCATTTTCATTTTTTTTATATTAGAAAAGGCTCTAAGTAAGAGAGAGTGATCCTATTTATCCCCCCATATTTCAGTGAACTTGTATCGAAATGAATTCCATCCATCAATGGAGGCATATGAAATACCTTTGTACCAAGTGTGTGCCTCTCTTTCCAAAGTTTGCACAAACATCTTCATTGCTACATATTCATGTTGAATCTCCATATCATCAATCACTTTCAAAAATTCACTCAGACGGTCCTCAATAGTGATTTCATTATTTCCTTTGAACTTGGGAAGAATATTTTTAACACAATCTCTAGTGGGCATGACATTGGGTTTCCCCTGCACTTGGGTTATATCTAATGGAGCATAATTCGTAAAAGCAAACCTAACTGCCATGTTTTTAGTAGAAATTGGAACAACTGAAGTAGATAATGATGGAGTAGAGGAAGAAGTTACCAAAGTTGATGAAGGGATCATCGATATACTTACCCCATAGCTACTGAGTGAAGAAAAAATCTGGTTTTCCCTAACCCTAGGTGATGTAATTAAACTTTTCTGGAAAATGTGTTATGGTTCTTCGAGACCTGAAAAACGTCCTTGTGTAGGATCGATTCTAAATGATCTTTTGGGGCTCCCCGATGGATTCGATTTTGTTTCTTGTGAAGTCGCCAAGTGAACTAAAATAAAATAAATGCAATGAAAAATAAACACACCAAATATTGTTGCGATCCAAGGATTGTTGTGTCCTCGAAAATGATGCTAACTTGTTAGCACACTTTTTGAACCCTAAATAAGATATGAAATAAAGTAAAAATCAGAGGGTAAAAGAGGCTAATTTTAGGAGGAAATGCCCTAAGTGTCACCGACAAGTCTCCTCTCCATTTGGGATGGTGTATTCCAACCTTAGAGAGGTGTCCCTAGGGTGTCTTCATGTTGTTATAAACCTCGAAAATATGTAATTAAATTAGAAAAAAAACAAAAACAAACAAATTTCCTTTGGTGGGCAGTTAAGCTACTAAAGGGATAAGTAACACGTTTTAAATTTTAATTGGATGAAAACTCTACAACATTAGTATTTTAGTGAATGAAAAGAAGATGAAATATGCACTAGTACAAGGTCGAAGCACTACAATAATAGGTTAAAAACAACTAACAATGCATAAAAATCAATCACAATATTGACACAATTCAACAACTTGATACCAACACACCAAATATTTATTATTGCTCTTGTCAAAGGGCTGATTGCACCATTAAACAAAAGTACATTACCGATAGAGTATTGTTCTTTAGAAAAAGACTAGAAGCTTAGAAGGAAGAAAGAAAGAGAGATATTACTGTTGATGCTAAGAAAAGTTGACCCTGATCAATGAGGAAGAGCCTCAATATATAGGAGAGTGAGGCACATCTGTGTGTAGTAATAGGACACACGTGTGAGTAAAGGTTAGTGAATGGGATAGATGAGTGGGGACGCATGATATAGTGAAACGCATGAAAGAGAATAATGGAGGTTAAATGACACACATGGGAGGTAAAAATAATGAGGAGGTTCACATGGAATGGGAAGAAGAAAAATTACATGCAACGTGATGACACACATGTGGATAAAGGAGAGAGTCAAGGGAGAATGTATGTGGAGTGGGAGAGAAGGTGATCCAAATTATGTTGAGAATGAAATGAAGGCAGAGATATAATAAGGAAACACACAAAGATATTGCAAGAAACATAATAATACAATTAACCTCATATTCTATTAATGAATGGAATACAAAAGACTATAAACTGCAAAGCACACAAACTAGCTAGAATGGTGGTAGCTTGTCCCTAAATAAAGAGATGTGTCAACTATTCTCATTCAAAATAAGTCGATTGTAAAGAGGTCGAAAATGCATTTTAACATGAAGAATCAATGATAAAACCCTAAACATCCAAAACCCTAACCCTAGAAGATGAAACGCCAAAAGGTTTGTGGGCCCCAATGTGGTTAGTTGATATGTCAACTTCCCCGGAGCACAAATTTTTCATATGATATCCATTTGGGGTGCTCAATATCCCATCAGAAAGGTCTACCCAAGAAGTAACCATTACGAATGTCCCAATATCTGCCTTCAAATATAATCTAGGCTCTACCGTGCTAAAAAAAATGTTGTTTAGGGCCTCAAAATGGCCCCAAAAGTTCGCGAATAGAAAAACTGCAGAAATATTTCCAAGATGTGGAACCATTCAGAATTAATGGAACAAGTGGGTTTCCACTAATATCCACCTAGATTAGTCCTCCCCCCTTAGGAAACAATGTTCCCCATTGCGTCAAGTTCCTCCATCATATGGGGAAACTTATGTTGAATCTGACTCTTGGTGAGTCGCTTGCCCTGGTGAAGAAGTTGCCCTGCTTTGATGAACTGATAGAGTTGGATGTTTTGTTGGTGGTTTTCCTTCATCTCGGTCTCCATGATCCGATCAACTGTGACCTACTCAATGTAGTCAAGATTGAGTTTTTTAGGGGCCAAGTGCTCAACCACGTCCGAAGTGTCAAAGAGAGGTGGAAAATATAGTCGAAGCAGTTCCACATTAAATACAATGTGCAAGCTAAAGAAAGGGGGAATACTTAATTGAAATGCATTCTCACCCATAGCTTTGGTGATGGTGTAAGGTATGTATTGAAGTGGGTGGAGATTCCGATGGGGTCTTTTGAGGTTCTCTTTTTGCAAATGCAACCATACCTTATCTCCCACCTGAAACTTGTGTGGTACCCAATGTTGATCATGGAATTGCTTGTACTTGGCATTGGATTTCTGCAAAATATCATGAACTTGTTGTTGGATGTGATGGATATTTTCAATGAATTTGGTTGCTCGATCAACCTCGGTCTAAGCATGGCATGACTATTCTTCTGCAACAACAATGGGAAGAGATACATCAATGGGGGCCAATGGTTGGAACCCCAAGCACACCTGAAAAGGGATGTGGCCAATAAAGCTACGAAGGGATTTGTTGTAGCTATGTTGAACATAAGGAAGGATCTCATCCCATGTGTGTGGATGTTTGGAATTTTACATCCTCAGGATATGAACAATCATCTTGTTGACTACCTTTGTTTTTCCATCAGTATGTGGGTGGAAGGTAGTCGATTGGGTCAGCTTGGTTTCCATCATCAACCATAGGATGGACTAGAAAGTACTCAGTAACCTACTATCTTGATCTGAAATAATGATACATGGGAGCCCAAAATGAAACCAAAGATGCTCAAAGAATAACTTAGCAGTGGCCTTGACTATGATACTCTTCTTTCACAATGTCGAAATTGTCATCTTAGATAATCGATCAAGGACCATGAAGACACATTCATTACCATGCTTGGTTGAAGGTAGACCATAAATACAATCCATGGAGATGGACTCCCAAGGTCTATCAAGAGTAGGCAGTGGGGTGTATAGTCTCTATTTCTTAATGACATATTTGGAAATGACTCAGGGAGTGCAGGATATGATATAATCACTAACATATTGATGAAGCTTCAACTAATAAAAATTCTTTTGCAGTACTGCCACTATTTTTTCCATGCTAAAGTGTCCTTCTACCTGAATGTAATGAGATTTCCAAATCAGCTTTTCATGCTTGTTTGAAGGAACACATAGATGGATTAGGAGGCATGGAAGTCCATCCTGGAAATGAGGGTCTGGAACTAGTTTGTATGTGCTCAATGTCTTATAGGTAGCAACAAAGTAAGAGTCGGTGTTATATAGTTGTGGCCACTCGAAGGTCTCATGCCCACA
Organism: Picea sitchensis; assembly: GCA_010110895.2. Taxonomy (NCBI): domain Eukaryota; kingdom Viridiplantae; phylum Streptophyta; class Pinopsida; order Pinales; family Pinaceae; genus Picea; species Picea sitchensis. The sequence goes on from SNQJ01S0029965.1 coordinate 230,362, forward strand.
TAAGTTAAGAAGAGTGGTTAGCGCCACAACTGGGCGTCAACTAAGGCAGTATGCAACATGGTTGGTGATTCCCTTATTGTACTTGATGTTAAAGTTGTAGGTACGTGGACCACTTATGATGGCGATCATTCTGTAACTTTTCTTGTTTATGCATGAATTGTAGAGGCATGTGATTAGTGTGGATGATCATTTCATTTCCAAGAATGTAATGCTTCCACTATATTTTTGTGTGCACAATGGAGACATATATTTGTCATAGGTGGGGTATCTGCTAATAACATCAGATAATGTTTCACTATGATAGGCCCCCCGATGCCCATGATGAGTGAGGACTACACCGATAGCATAATTTGAAGCATCTGTCTCAATCTCAAATGGTTGTCGCAGGTAAGGTATAATAAGGATGGTGTTGTGCAGAGGTGAAATTTCAAATCCTAGAGTGCTTTATGTTGTGATGCAACCCAAACAAACTTGGCCTTGGCTCCACCCCTGGTCACTTGTCTTAGGGCCCAAGCGATATGAGAGAACCCCAACACAAACCTATGGTAGAAGTTGGTGAGGCCCAAGAAGTTGCAGAGCTCGGTTATTGTCTTTGGGGCCAACCAATCATGAATGAATTGGATCTTGGATGGATCCACATGCACACCCTACTTGTCCACGATGTATCCCAAATATTGAATTCTCTGCATGTTGAAGGAACACTTCTCCAAATTGGCATATAACTCATGTTTTCACAGGGTGCCCAAGACCTGTTGAATGTGCTTCAAATGTTCCTACTAGGTTTTTCTAAAGATGAGGATGTCATCCAGATACACAACCACAAAAGAGTTTATGAATTTCCATAATATATCATCTATCATTTGCATGAATGTGGCCGGGGAATTATCAAGATCAAAGGACTGAACAACCATTGGAAGAGACCTTCTTTATACTTGAATAATGTCTTCCAAACATCTGTTTTGTCAATCGCCACTTGGTGGTAGACTGACTTCTTATCAATCTTACTAAAAAATTTGGCATCCTTGAGTTGATCTAGAAGATCATCAATATGAGGGATTGGGTATCGGTTCTTGACGGTGATCTTGTTCAAGGATTTTTAATCAATACAAAGTCACCATGTCACATCCTTCTTTTGAACCAAAACAATTGGGCTCCCGCAAGGTGAGGATCTTGGTCTAATGTGGCCCTTCATAATTAGCTCTTGGATCTGACATTTGATTTCTTCATTCTATAGAATAGAGTCTATATATAGAAGGTCATTAGGAAGAATAGCACATTGTGTCAAATCAATCAATTGCTTTACCTGATAGTGCAAAGGAACCCCAATAGGTGAGGGAATGATGTATGTGTGTTCTTATACTATCTTTTCCACCTTCTTTTGTTGTGTAGAGGGACCTCGTGCAGAGGTTTTGGCAATTGCAGTGATATTCCGTTCACCTTCCAACTAGACCATAAAGAGGAAAAATATCCCGATTTGAGAGATCAACTTTGTGCACTACTTCATGTAGATCAAAGAGACCACAATAGTTTGGATTTCCTCTGGTGCCCTATAGAGTTGATCTCCCAAAGTAACAATGACACCATGGGGCCTAGATTCGTAAACAACATGACACTTCCACATATATCGTTGTCCTAGAACATCACAAAATTCAAGTGGGGAAACATCACACAATACCTCGTCTCTGAAGGGCTTGATGCCTTAGTGTAGGCGACATTCTGGCTGATGTGAATGTCTCATACCTAACTGAGCCAACTGATGGTGTATGGTTGAGGCTACAACATCATTGTTAGGTTCAACCTCTTGATGACCTCTGATGAGATTAGGTTCTCCTAGATACCACTGTCAATAATGAAATGGAGTGGGGTCCCCTTCATCCACATATGTGAGTGGAAGAGGCACTCCCCTTCTTCAATATCATCTGGTTCCTCTAGCTGGACCTTTGTGGTAGTGATGGTGACACTTTGTTTAGTGCCAATGATCCATTTTCCTCTATTTGGTTCCAAATTGGAGTTTGAGCCAACATCTGAATCTGAGGCTTTCATCTAAGCCAACAATGAATATTTGGAGTGACATTCATTAGTGTTGTGCCAAGGGATTTTGTGGAACTTGCACCACTTTCCAATGTCCTTCTTCGACTTCCTATTACCCTTCTTTTCTTGTGGCTTGGATTGGTTGTCCTGGGGCTATCCATCCTTGGTCTGTCCTTTG
>SNQJ01S0029965.1:244584-257097 GCA_010110895.2 Picea sitchensis
GATGGTTGGTTGATGGTGATAATTTAATGTAAAGTTTTATTATCTCTCATATATTCTTGGGTGGAAGGAAGGGGAAAGGATGGAGAGGTCAACCCTCTCTTGATATTGGAGTATTGCATATTCCTTTTGGAGGTTTATCCCTCCCTTTATATTTGGAAGTTGTAGCTACCTTTGGAAGTCATTACTTCCCTTGAACAATAACTATTGATTATTTCTCATATATTGTGCATGGTGTATGTGGTGTATTGGTGTAACTCTTCTACTATTGTTCATTTCTCATTGGTTATAATTGAATATATAATCTAGTTGAAGTATAAGTTGAATTTTTTTTTAAATTGTACTTGATATTGATTCACCCCCCCCCTCAGTATCAACAAATATTAAAGAATACATACCTCTCCAAATATTGGCGCGTTGTATACTCAGGATTTCTATTGTCTTTTGTGAAAATTTGAGATATTTTGTTGTCATCCATAATTCAATCTCCTATTTAGTTTGGTTCCATGGTCTGAACATCCCCTTCTAATACTTCATTCTCTTCATTGTTCTTCTCTGCAAGTCCCTTTCAATCTGTTCTTCTGGGTTCTAGCCATAAACAAAACCATTTGTTGGAACGTTTTGGGCTGACTTAGGTTCTAGTTTAGATTTCCAACAAAACCCTGCAAACCATCGACCCTTATGAAGACTAGAAGGAAACACTGCACAAAGAGTGCACAATGCAGTCTCACCCGAGATGGCTTATGGGTGACTAGAGGACCTAGATGTCCACAGTCTTGGAAGGGAGACTTTTGTGGGGATTATAGACATTATTTCTACCTCAAAACACATCATGTTTATTATTCTATTACATCAACGCATCATTATATTTTAGATATACCACTCAATAATCAGTTGCATTCGTTTAGGGTTTATTATGCAGTAATTATCCTGGTTACTCTATTGTGCGCTGCATTTTACTACTGACACATTAATCCATTAATCATAACTAAACATTTGCAAGAAATAACATAATAATTCCACACAGAGACACAAAATTTATCATGGTTCACCACCCTTGGGCTACGTCCACAAATATTTGGTTGTCTTGGATCTTTTATTATTCTGCATCAAGGTTACAGTGTTGCGTGCATTACATTTATTTCTCCCACCTGGTAGTTCTATGGAATAACCCTCATAGACTGCATACTTCCACTCAAAGGATGACAATATCATTGTAAGATCCACATCCCATGACCTACGACCTTACCCTCAATTACCATGCTTGATTTAACATCCCTATTTTATTCACAATCCTCTATCTCTCTCCCTTGCTCTTTGTATATCTCCCTTCTCTGTTATCTCACAACAATATATTTATATTACAAAAAATGGTTAATTACCCATTACAAAATTGACCAAAACCCTAATCGACTAACCCTAGGTGGATTAGATTTGTCCATTTTATAACTCCTTGATCGTGATTGGTCCAAAATCCAACCATTTTCCTCGTTGATCCACATCTTTCTTTCTTTCTTTAACTTTCCTGGTTTCTTAGTGCTTCTTTTCCATGTTTTCTGGCGCATGCTTCTTCTTTTGTCCATTACCTAACTTCCTTCATTAATTACCGTGCCTTTCCATAATATTATTTCAACATTTCCTTGAATTTTGTTCCAAAATGGCTTGCGCCAATATGCAAGGAGCATATTTATACATCAATTTGCATTGAACTATGCAACAAAGAATCTATATACAATGAGTATAAAGGAATTCATGCAAATGTGTCTACATAAATTGCAATAGGAATGTCGTTGACCTCTGATGAAGAAAATTCTACCCAAAAAGAATGTCAACATATTTTAGGAGATTTTGTTACCCTTGATTGTCATAAAACATATTTTCATAGATTATTTCAAAGAAAACAAGCGGAACACAATTTGATAGATGAAGCAAAATTTATACAGCAACAACTTTGTCTTTTAAATCAGCTAGAGTTTTTTCATTATCTTCAAGATCCAATGGCAATTTACATGGAGTCAACTTTTTCATAGGTTCTAAATGTTGCAGCATTCAACATACAATCAAATTACAACAGTAAGTATAGGCTTCCTATTTAATTTCTGATACAAAAATTCCATTATTCCTGCTCTCTCTCATTTGGTTGCAAAAAAGAAGAATGTATTGTTGGTGAGATGATTACTTGGCTAAAGTGGAAGTTTGCTTATACATGATCAATATGGGTTCCGTTGGAGAATAAGCTCATTATCCAAGCATTTCATTTTTTAGCTTGTTTTGGTGTGTTGCAGATTAGATTAGTAATAAATGACTCCATGGCCCAATGCAAGGCACTTGGATGAATCAAGTTTGGTTTTTAGAGTGTTTTTTTAATATTTGTATGATGATTTGATGATATCTTATTGGTTTTACTCAATAACATAAACATGATAGGTGCAGTGCAAGTAGACTTTAAAAATAATGAAAAATAGAAGGCATAGGGTCTGCAGTCCTTGATGTCTCACAAGGAGAACATCATCCCCAAATGGATCCAATGTTAGTACCTAAAACTACATACATGACTACTCCTCTACCCCTAATCTCAAACCACTAATTCATAAGCCTTATCCATTTATATCCTTCCTATATGCTTTATACCTCAATTTCTCTATTCACTTTTGGTTTGGTTGTCTTTTCTTTGTTTTTAATTTCATTTGTTTCTTATAAGGTATGTTCAAAAGTAATTACATAGGTTTTAATATGTCACATCAGGGATGGATTGATTTAATTTCTCATTTGAAAATATTTCCTAAGTGTCTATGGTTCAAACTTTATTCACTGCAAAAACAATGTGGTTTTTGTAGTGCAAAAATATCATTACTGTTAAAAGTGTGCTACAAAAAGCCCATATTTTCGACAATGCATTCTAAAGTCATCATTCCAAGACGTGGCTTGTTTGGAATTTTCCGAAATTATTCCAAGGTTCAAATTGAAACCTTGTCTCATAAAAATGATGGTCTAAGTATTATGTAACTAGAGATCCTGAAGAGTACATGTTAATTCTGATTGGTACCCGCGGATATTTTAGTGATTCTGTCATAATATTGCATGTTCATTAGGCATTATTTTAGATGTCTTTGTCGAAGGTGAATAAGATTAAATACTTTAAACATTTATGTTTTCATCAAAACCCAATTGTGTTAGAACTGCTTTATAGAACTCTTTTCAAACCCTCATTTGTAGAAGAGCTTCAATCACCTCTTGAACAAAGGGAAACTGAGCTTGTACAAGAAAACACAACCATAGAAGATGATAAGATTTCAGATATGAAACAGAGCAGTATAGATAAGGGAAAACAACCAATAAATATGCCAAGAAGATCAAGAACCAGGCCTACAAATAAACTAAGGTTGAATGAAAAGGATTTGTTCGATCCTTCTTTGAAGAAGGATAAACTCATTATCATTGATGATGAAGCACCTGAAAAGATCCCAACAGTTACCAAGAAGGAAAAATTGGCAATTCAAACACTAAAGGATATGCTTATGAAAAAGATCAGGAAAATTAAGAGACAAAAGGTGACTTCTGTGGTTGAAATTCCTCAATTAGATGATAAAAAAGGGAATAAACAGAGTCTCAGCCCTTTGATTCATAAGTTTTCGGAACCTAATACTGAAAAGACATCGTCCATTTCAATTGTACCTACAGAAGAAGATATTGTTATAATGCCATTTACAGAGGTTGACAAGCTTGAAAAAAATGCCCAGAAGTCACAAGCTTTATGTTAGCACCAGAAGCCACCTGTGGATTGCAACAGAGGTAAGCTTGATACCCATCAGTTTTATATGTGACAATGAATGAATAAAGGGTGGTCAAATGGGTGCAGACCCAAGAGAGTATCGCTTTAACTCAGAATCCCGGACCAGGCTATGCATGAGCAAGTGAGGTCTTGATCTAACTTCTGTCAGTAAGTTGAGATTAAAATGAGTAGAAGGAAGACTTGATGAGAATGGCGAACGAGACTGCTATGGGCATCCGGCCTTCCAGCAGCTCGGAGAAGAGAAACATGACACTGAAATGTGCCTAAATGACACAGTTACAACAACACAATGATCAAACTTACATCACGATGTTGTTGTAACAGCTCGACTGGATCCTCCAATTCCGAGCTACTCAATGTGAGAGGGAAAAGACAACACAGAAAACTACTTAAAACTGGTGATAATATTACTATGATCAAACATTTGTCACAACAACACCAATACCCTTGACTGGATCCTCCAATTCCGAGTGTTTTAACACAGTGTTTACAAAAAGATGGAAAGAGGTTGACTTTCATTAAACAAGAAGTCTCAAGTGTCGATGCATAACCAGAGGAACCAGTGCTTCATCAAAACTTACAATATGGGAGCCTAGCTCAACCATCGACACTAACAAAATGGAAAAAATGCCTACATATACTCAGAACTAGCTCGGGCTGCCTGAAACGTGATCATGTCATACATTCAAGGCTTTGCATTGATGAGCTTCTCTGTCAGGCTACGCATGTGGACGTTGGTCAGACTACCCATGCAGTCTTCTGTTGGACGTGATCTCTATCAGTTCGGACTAAAATCCTGCCTCTGCACTTTGTTCCTTTCTTTCCTTCTATTTATGGAAGGAGACAATGTCTCACCCACCTTCCACATTGACATTAAATGCTTCATAGGGATCTGAGTGAGCAGTGTCAACACCTGCTCTTGAAGTCGTGGTTGTATTTCCTTTTCCTTTTGTGCTTTGTTGGATGCATACGGGGAAGACTGTCTGGCGACCGTGGATGTTGATGAGGCAGAACGGGTGAGGCGACTGGTACAACTTCAGCAGGATACGACACATGTTCGGTGGTCGGGTGGAAGGACGTGGCAACGATACGTCGGGGATGGAGGGTGTGGTGATGAAGGGAGAGTGGGGACAACCATATAGGTGGATATGACATGGGAGACAGATGGTGGGAGGTGAGAGGTGGAGGAAAAAAGGGGATGTGACATGAGGCGAGGAGCGAAATACACATGGCAGGTGGGGATATAGTGAGGAGTGGCACTGACACAATGGCAGAGAAGGGATAGGTGAGTGGAAGACAAGTGTCAGCGGGAGGTGAGGGCATAAGCGGAGGAGGTAAGAGGTATATCAGAGGGGGGGTAGGTGGTTAGTAGTTTAGTGCGGGGGAGTCTGATTTCATGAGAACATGCCACGACAGTGGGTGGCCCGCTTGGGAAAATCACTTATCAGACCCCCCCCCCTGTTAAAGGTAGAACGTCAGGGGGGGTCCGGTATGGATCTTGCGCCATAGATATGAGCGCACAAATATCATCTGCTCAGACCTACGAGCATCTTAAAATAATGTGCACGGTCACAAAAACTTAGGATAAGTGGGTTTTTAGCCCGCTTCTTGTCATTCTTTGTCGTGGTGCCCATTCTGAAGGGAAAAAAAAACCCTTACCAACATATGTGATAACATTAGGGTCCATGGGGGATATATTCCCCCCTATGAGGCTCTAAGAACTCTCTTGCAGCTTCAGTGCCTTACTATTGGGTTATGGAGTCACCTATAAAACCGAAAACAATGAGGAAAACAATATTTACAAAACATGGGAGCCAAACGTGGCTCAAATGGAGAACATTTTCAGAAAATGCCCATTTACAGGGCTACTATACTCTTTGTCACCCTCCAAATTCTACAACCTGTAAGTATTATTTGGAAATAGCTCAGAAATTTTGAAGGGTCCAATCCAGAGGGCTTCAAATTTACCATGTTTTCCCTTGTCCTGCTTGGGAGCATCCCATTTTAGTACCAGATCTCCTAGCTGGAAATCCTTTTTTTTGACCTTCCTGTTAAAGGCCTGCTTGATCTTCTATTGTCGGTCATGCGCTCTGTCCATCACCTGCTCTCTAGCCTGTTGGACTTATACTAGCTGATGTAGCCTTCTGACCATGTCATCAGGCTCTCCTTGCTAGTCCTGAAAGAATTTTGCCACAGGCAGGGCAAGCTAAGGAGGAAAGACTGCTTCGGCTCCATATACAAGATGAAAAGGAGAGACACCCAGAGATCGCTTTGTTGTCACCCTGTTGGCCCACAAAGCAAATTTGAGATTTGAATCCCATGCTTTCTTGTTGTCCTCTAGCAGTCTTTTGATGATATTTATTAGGCTTTTGTTAGAATACTCTACTAAACCATTTCCCTGGGGATAGTATGGGGTAGAGTGAATCAGTTTGATCCCAAATTGCTCACAGAATTGGATCAATGGTTTGCCCTTGAAAGATGCTTCATTATCAGTGACAATCTTGCTTGGGTAGCTGAAATCCAATGATTACCTTGTGAGAGGCGCTCCTTGTAGGGACAGCTTCTATCCACTTGGTAAAATAATATGTGGCAGTCAGGATCCACATGTGTTGACCATTGGAGGCAGGATGAATTTCTCCAATAAAATCTAGGCCCCACTATTGGAAGGGTCCTAAAGCAACCACGGGCTTTAATGGCAGGGATTTGAGTTGTTGTTTCCCATATAATTTCTGACATTTGATGCAAGCTCTGACTTTTGCACAAACATCAGTGAATAGAGTTGGCCAGTAGTACCCAGCCCTAATAATTTTTCAATCTGTGGTTTTCCAGAAGTGATGCCCTCCACACAGGTTGTCATGAAAATCAAACATAACCCTTTGGGCCTCCTGCGGGTCTCGACCTCTTAGAAGCACCCCCAGGGGGTCTTTCCAATACAAAATTTGATCAACAAGGCAATATCTAACTGCTCTGAGCTTCAAAGCTCTTGCCTTTTTCCTCTCCAAGCCATGGGGGGGGGGCACAATTTCTATAGAAAATATATGACATCCTTATACCAAGGACATCCTGCTATTGGGGGGTCTGCCTGACCATTTGTATCAGATAGTTCGGACTATTGATTTTCTGAGCATTCTTCGACAAAGTTTACCCCCAAATATTTGCAATTCTCTTCAGCCAACAACTTGGACAAACCTTGACCTTTGATCAATTTGGTGGGCTTAATCTCCAGGTCAAATTCAAGGATCTTGGCAACCCATCGGCTCCTCCTTCCATCTATGTCTGGCTGAATGAGAATTTCCTTCACGGCGGCTGAAGGGACACATGCAATGATTTTTTACTGCAGAACATAGACTCTAAAAGCTTTAAGAGATTTCACCAAGGCATAGGCCTACTTCTCCATGATTTCATATTTGATCTCTGCATCTCTCAATGCCCGACTGAAAAAAGAAATGGGTTGCTCCAACCCTTCATCATTTTTTTGCAACAAAACAGCTGCCACAGTATCAAATGAAGCAAATGAGAAAATAAGGAAATCTTTTGAGTAATCAGGATTGATAAGCATGGGAGCTTCAGTCAAGTCTTTCTTTATCTGCTCTAAGGAATTTTGAGACTCCGCAGTCCATTTAACTTCATTTTCCTTCCTCAATATGGTTGGTATAAGCTTTACCATTTCTGCAAAGTTGGAAACAAACCTCCTTAGAAAATTATTTTTTCCTAGGAAAGACTGGACTTCTTTCCTAGATCTCAGGAGTGACAAGGTTTGGATCGCTTCAACTCTACTGGGATCGATCCTGAATCCCCTAGTTGATACTATGTGGCCTAACAACTTTCCCTCCTTCATGGCAAACAAAGACTTCTTGGGATTTAAGGAGAGACCAAACTTCCTGCATTTCAAGAAAACCCTTTTTGAATTCTCACAATGCTCTCTGTTAGACTTGGAGAAGGCAGTGATGTCATCCAGATAGATGACCACAAACTTGTCCCTTTCTCCAATGAAAGCGATATACATGGCTCACTGAAAGGTTGCCCCTGTGTTCATCAGTCCAAAGGGAATTTTGGCATACAAGAATGTAACCCAAGCAATGGTGAAGGGTGTGTTTTCTCTGTCCTCGGACAGGACAGAAATCTGATTGTAGCCAGAGAAACCATCAATCATGGAAATCCCGGATGCTCCTGTTACCCTTTGTATTATGTGTTCCATCTTTGGCAAGGGGTAATTTTCCTTCTTTGAGCTTTTGTTCAAGTTCCTGAAATCGACACAAAGTCTGATTTCCCCACTCTTTTTTCTTACTGGGACCAAGTTGGTCACCCACTCTGAATACCTCAAAGGCACAATGATCTAGGCATCCAGCAGCTTCTTTACCTCTTTCTCCATGATAGGTAGCAACATAGGATTAATCTGTCTCAACTTTTGCCTAAATGGTTTGGTCTCTTCTTTCAGTGGGATCTTATGCTCAATGACACATGTGTCATAAGTTCTGAGATCCTCATATGTCCAGGCGAACACATCAGCAAACTGCTTCAAAAGATCAACATACTTGGCCCTCTGCTCCCTTGATAGGCTGCTTGACATCTTGACAAACTTAGGATTTTTCTCTGTACCAATATTGCATTCAAATATGTCAACATCATCAATCAGCCTCTTAGCTTTTACTGCCACATCATTATCATCAAAAATCCTTTCCAAAGGGACTAGTCCCTTCAAAATGTGATTGATGGGCAACTGCACAATGTGATGTTTAGCGATTTTCCTTTCAGGTTCATGGTCCTAGTCTATGTGAATTACTTTCAGGTTCATGGTTCTAGTCCATTTGTAATGCATAAAATTCATCAACTGTCTCCAGGAGTCTTTTGATCTCAATATCATCCTCAAATACCTTCCAATGCTTGGCATTGTCTAGTATAGAGGGTCTGTATTTTACTTCTATATCATACCTGATCTTGGGTGGTAGGGGAAATTTGAAATTACTTGTTGAAACAGCCAAAGAATCAGGCATTGTATTCTCCTCTCTAGGAATGAATGAAATATTGAAAGCTAGGAAAAAGATGTCTATTAAATATCACACTTCATTCCTATAAGATCTGAGCCTCGGATGCTTGGCTTGGTAAAGATTTCTGAATTTTTTACGACCAAATCAGCATCCCCAAAGAGAGATATTTCTTTGATTCCCATGTCTTTCACAACCCTTCAACCCAACACAAGAGCTTCATACTCTGCCACATTATTGGTAGTTTCAAATTCTAATTTGTAGGACAGGGGTATGGTCTCTTGAGCTGGTGAGATAAACACCATTCCAACACTTGCACCCTCCCTGGAAAAGGCTCCATCAAAGAATATTTTCCAAACAGAGGTNGTGGTGGGGGGGGGGAATCTTCATGAAAAGAAATAGACATTTCTCTGAGTTTAAGAGGAGGCTCGGGATCATTAGTGAGTTGTAATATACTAGATCCCATATCAGTGTCAAGGGAAACGATAGGATGGTTGGTGGGGTTAGTTTCATCACTAATGATATAGGCCAATTGAGCTTCTCTGTACATTCTTCTATGCTCCCCCCCAAATAATGGGATAGTAGCATAGGTGAGGTCCATTTACAAGGTTCCCCCAAGTCTTTTTATACAAGATCTTGACAACAACATGATAAACTTGGGGGGAACATCAGCTACCACAATGTCCATGACCACACTCTTCATGGGAAACTGGAACAAATTCACTACCAGATCTTTGATAACTCTTAGACATTGGACTTTTCTAGAATCAAAGGAATAGAGGTCATGGTAAGATTTTTTGATTTCTAGGCCCAATTCTTCCATGAAAATTTTGGGCATGAGGTTGTGGGAAGCCCCTGAATCCATCAAACAATTATGCAGCACCTTATCATGTATATTCAGTGAGGTATAGAAGGGAGGGGATGAATCATCCTTGTCTTCTACCATAKGACCTAGGATGACTACTGGCTTTTCATCGTGCAAATTGATTGAGTCTGTGGGATGGTATGAGGGCTCAGATTGCAATATCTTAGAGAGGCTCTTTTTGAAATCTTCATGCTTGACTAGTTTAGAGAGGGGTACARGGATTCTGGTTTTCTGAATTTCATGCTCAAAATTAAAAGAGGATGTGAGCTTGGGGGTTGCTTTTACTTCAAGAACRGGAGCTTTAACCACTAGAGAGGGAGCTTGGATTTTCTTACCTTTGATGTTGTATGCCACCTCTTTAGCAGGCTTCTCTGCTCTGGTGGGCTGCTTGGGAATATCAGGCATTCCAGCTTTCTTCTTGGATCTTAGATTGTACCTGTTTTGGTTGATTTTAGCTTTGTCTCCCTTGCTAAGCTCATTAAGTTGACTGTCCATGAGAGATTCCTCGTATGTTGATTGAGTCAAATGGGGGAAAGGGGTGGTGTCTCCAAGAAAATGAACTTCAAGATCGATCTCATATATTTCCTCTCCTTCCTCACCAGTAACTAGGTTGTTCTGAAGAGGATTATGGATCCTTTGATCGTCTCTATCTCTGTTCCTGGGTTCCCTTGGGAGAATCTGAGGGGCTAAATTCGATCTTCTGAAATTGCCTATGTTATCAACATTTTGGGAATTATTATAACTCTTCTTCCCCTCAAACTTCATCTTCTCCATCTCTACAGAAAGAGACCTCACCATATTGGTCAATTCATCCACTTGAGGGTGAGGCGTAGAGGAACTAGAGGTTGAGGCCTCAGATATTCCCCTCCTTTTGTCTGCATCAGCCTTATTTCTGAGCCTATTAACCGCCAACACATTAGAATCTACTTCTACGGCCACATCTTTCATTTGAGATAGGGAAGTAGCTCTTCTCTCTCTTAGAAGGAGGCAAAAATCAGGGTCAAATGCGTTAACATAAGAGATTTTGGCAGAGGCTTATGTAGGCTTAATCTTAGCAGGGATCTTATTGTAGGCTTCTGTAGGCTTCTCCCTCCTTTATTTTCAGGGACCCAAACTCTGTGATATAATACATAAAGTCCTTATTATCCCCCCACTGCCTCAAGAAAACATCATCTAAAGCCTCAATTCCAGCAATATATCCAGGGATCAACCCCCTAAACCATTTTCTAACTTCACCATCCAGGATTTGTACAAAGACTCTCATCCAGACGTCTTCATTTTCAATATTTAGATTATCTTCATAACTGTAGAAGGAAGCAATGTTCTCTTATGTAGTTATGTCTTCTTCTCAAGTGAACTTAGGCATGTATTTCAGGTAATCTCCAGCAGGGAGAGCATTCAGAGGTTGAGGTAAGACCAGAGAGGCATATCTTGCGGACACAATGGCATTCATTTTATTTATGGGTGGAATAGCTCCTACCATTAGAGTATGAACCAGAGGAGACCTAGGAGGATATGGAGTCCGGGCAAGAGAAAATGGAACTAAGCTTCCAGGAGGGAAGGGAAACAACAGAGGATCTGGAGAAAAGGCTACAGGGTCTGAGGGAGTAGAGGATTCTTTTTCTATGAAACCGGTAATTGTAACAGGGGAAAGGGTGATAAAACCAGGAGTGGGAAAATTGTCTAAAGTCCTAGGTCTAAACCATGGTACAACTTCAGGAGAGAGTGGAGTGACAAGGCTTTCTCCCTCCAGTATAAGACCAGGAGGGGAAAACTCAACAGGAACACTCCCAAACTTTAAACTTCGGGAAACTCCAATAGAGGGTATAGTAGGAAAATGAGAAGCAACTATTGGAGTTTCTATAAGGGAACAGTGAAAATCATCAGAAATACCTAGGTCATCAGTAGAAGTACTTTCTTGGAGGGCCTTTCCCTTTCTGATAATTTTCTGTGGATCAGCTTCAGGCATAGCTAGAGGCATTTGTGGATGAGACCGTGTGTGTCTGCCTTTCGAAGCCAGCTGAGCAATGAGGTTGGACCAGTGGATTCGTCACAATGGAGTCACGAGGTGCACAATGGAAATCTCAAGAGTTTTGATATCTGATGCACCTTCAGAATCAAAAGATCATTTTCGTTCAATCCCGGGGAAAATATTCAACTTCATCCCCGACAGCGGCGCCAGAAATGTTAGCACTAGAAGTCACCTCTAGATTGTAGCAGAGGTAAGCCTAATACCCATCAGTTTTATATGTCATGAATGAATGAATAAAGGGTGTTCAAATAGGCGCAGACCCAAGAGAGTATCGCTTTAACTCAGAATCCCGAACTAGGATATGCATGAACAAGTGAGGTCTTGATCTAACTTTCGTCAGTAAGTTGAGATTAAAATGAGTAGAAGGAAGACTTGATGAGAATGGAAAACGAGACCGCTATGGGCATCCGGCCTTCCAGCAGCTCAGAGAAGAGAAACATGACACTAAAATGCGCCTAAATGACACAGTTACTATAGCACATCGATAGAACTTACATCATGATGTTGTTGTAACAGCTCGACTAGATCCTCCAATTTCGAGCTACTCAGTGTGAGAGGGAAAAGACAACACAAAAAAATGCTTAAAATTGGTGATAATATTGCTATGATCAAACATTCATCACAACAACACCAATACCCTCAACTGGATCCTCCAATTTCAATTGTTTTAACACATTGTTTACAAAGAGATGGAAAGAAGTTGACTTTCATTAAACAAGAAGTCTCAAGTGTCGATGCATAACTAGAGGAACCAGTGCTTCATCAAAACTTACAATACGGGAGCCTGGCTCAACCATCGACACTAACAAAATGGAAAAAATTCCTTCATATACTCAGAACT
>SNQJ01S0029965.1:276042-292414 GCA_010110895.2 Picea sitchensis
TCAGAGAATTCCTCCACTCGCCCACCCTTGGGAGCACCACCTTTTCTCCAGGGAACTCAGTCGGGGCCACACTCCTTTTTAGATTCAGTCCCAGACTCGCAATTGCAGGATAGCATTTCCATCCTCCACGAGCTGGTCTTCAATCTTTTCCAGGGTCTGGATGACCTCCAGTTTCAACTGGAGATACTGGATGGTAAGACCTCTGTGCTCCTCCAAATCAACTCCACCTTCCAGGGGGGCTTCCACTTCACACTAGATGCAGCTGGGGAAGCAGAGTACACTCATGCAGGTGACTCAGGCGATGGGGGACTTCCTACAGGAGATGGAGACTCGGGTCTAGCCATGCACGTGGCCATGGATGAGGAATACACACCCAGAGAAGAAGAAACGCCCAGTGAGTACGTTGCAGCAGGAATGGGCATGCATGAGCCCATGGAAGTGGGAGACACACGGCCCGACGATGGAAAGGAAGGAGGTGACTCGGGCATCGTTGCGCATGAGCAGATGGAATGGAGGGGGGAAGTTGTCGAAGAGGAGCTCTGGGACCAAGCAACCTTTTCCACCTCTCCATCTGGATGGCCAGGTTACAAGCCAAGTGTATGACCAACACAGGGGTCCACATATCACTGTTTTCCTTCTGTTGCCTCATGATGGCCAGTATTAGGTTCAGTTTATTGCTTATAGCTTTTAGTTTTTTATTTCTGAGCTCTGTTTACAGCTTCTGTAAGACTGGTAGATATTTTGGTCCTAACATCGACTGGCTAAACTAGTTTCCCCTTAGGGCAGTTTAGTTATTACAGTACGGCACTATGGCGAATTTTGAAACTCTGGTTTTTTGAAGGTTCTTTATATATAAATTCTTACTTATAAAAAATAAAAAAAAATTGTAGAGAATATGGATTTAAAGGATAAAATTGATGGTCTAGATGAAAATTTTTCGAAAAAATAGGTTGTTTAAAAAAACGATATTGAAAACGGACTTCAAATGTGAAAGTTATGCTCTTTTCAAAAAATGCATAAACTGTAACCAAAGAGCCACGTGGAAAAGTGAAAAATGGTTCACATGGTGATTCTCCTCCTAATTGTTCCTATAAGCTCACTTTTAAATAAATTACTTATGAAGTGACCCACTTTTACAGAATAAGCGGAAATCACTTTTACAATGAAGTTATTTTGTAAATGAAAGTTGCATGCAAAAAATAACTTTAAATAAAACATTAAAGTTATTTAATAGTGATTCACTTTTATAATTAAGTGAAATGCACTTTAAAAAAAAGTAACAAAAAACAAACTTGAACTCAAGACCTCTTACTAAGTAACTATCAATGAAGTGAGCTAGTGCAAAAAACATTATAGTCTTAAAAAGGAGGATTGGGGGTGTTGTTGTTGTGGAAGACATCATGGGGTGCATGCTCAATAAAACTTATTTTCATGCATTCACACACACAAAAATTTGCTTCTCGACAACAAAAAGGGTTAGATCTATGTTAGCTTACCCAAAAAATGTAATTTTTCCTATGTTTTTTATTTACCAAGATCACACAGAGTGCATGACAAAGAGCATACACAAACGTGAAAACCATTTCCACTCTATTTCTATTTTTTCTATATTGCACAGAGCGCAGGGAAAACAGAATACAGATATCGAAAAGAGTAGCAACCCAGAAATAAAAAACATAGAACTGAAATATTTTCTCTATAAAAATTTAAATGGGCATATTCAGGCTTTCTACCTCCAGATTTGACTGAAATGGTCATATCTTGGGAAAACATAAACCTTTTTGAGTGAAACAAAAAGAATTCCTAATTGAAATGAGCACTATGGATGCAATGTATAGCAATGGTAGAAATGAATAGTCTTCTTAGCCTAGAAATGTATAGCAATGGTAGAAACCAGAGATGCGACAACACGAATTCAAGATCTCGATTTAGAAATGGGAGTGGGTATTCACATGTGCTTTGATACCATGTTCAACAACACATGTATTCCAACAGAGGACAGACACCTTCAATAACCACTCACACAACTAGATCAAATATCAACACACTAATTTTTTTACTTGGTAAAACCCCTGTGAGGAAACATCCACAGCCCCAACCAACGTGGCCACTTGGAGCAATTTATTAATGCAAAAGAAAATATTACAGAGAGATTTACAAGATAGATTCTCACAATTGATCATCGAAAAATGACCCTCCATGCTATTTAAAAAGATATCATGGACCAATTGGGTGTTAATTCACGTATCAATGTAGCCATTAAGATCGGGGAGAATATGAGTTGTCAAATCACTCTATGTTAAGAACATATCATGATCGTCATATTACCTAACTACAAATGCATACTAGCTCACACTAAAGAAACAAACTAAGAAACACACTTTAACATAAATACACATTAGTCCAAGTTGATCTTAACTAACTTCTAAGTGTCTAAATATCCTAACAAATAGATGATGAAGTACACTAGGAGGATTTGCAGAACTACCACGATGAAATAAACAATGTCAAGAGTAATAGCATCCCAAAAAATGTATTGACTCTTGAAAATATTTTTGACCTTATGTTCAGATTCATAATTGTGGAAAATCCCAAGACAAACAACTCCACTATGATGCATTTCTTGGTGAGTCTGGGCACTCTGAAATAGCCAAAGTTCATCAACCTAGGCCTTGTTGTTCAGAAGCTGAAAAACACACTTCACGCAGTTGTTCAAGAAGTATCAGGATGTGTTTGCATGGACTTATGAAGACCTGAAAACATATGATACTCGTATCATACAACACATTATCCCCATAAAAGACGGTGTCAAACCTTTTCAGCGAAAACTCAAAAAAATATATCCTACTCTTGAACCTCTAATCCAAAAGGAGTTGAAGAAGTTGTTAGATTCCTAGATTATATTTAAAGTTATACATTTGACATGGGTATCTAATTTGGTACCAGTAAGGAATAAATTTGGGGAAATCAGACTGTGCATAACATTTAGAAATATGAATCGAACTTTTGAGACAAGGATAATTATCTTGTCCCCCCCATGGAACAAATACTCCAACTTGTCTCCAGTTCACATATGTTTTACCTGTTAGAAGGTTTTTATGGATACAATCAGGTTCTTGTGGTAGAACTAAACCAATTAAAGACTACTCACTACTACATATGGGTGGAAAAATTGATTCCATACTCCGACAATATGGATAAAATCGGTCATACTGTCGGATTTTACTTGCATTTTTTGTATTATTTTTTTTTAAATCCCCGACATCCGTCGAATGTCCAACGAAAGAGACTAACTTCGAATATCCAATGGTTGAATAGGTCAACGATATTCAGAGATTCAATGGTTGACTAGGTCAATGATGTATGTACCAACGTTTGACGAAGTCAATATTTTTGTTTGTTAAGCAACGTCTCTCTAGTCAACATCCGTCAGAAGTCCAACAAAAGTGTGATATATAATTAAAAAGTTCAAAATATTAAAGATGTTCGATGTTGTTTCTATACTAACAACGGTTTGCATAGGTTATAAGGGATATTTTTAGGTCAGAATACAAATTTGTTTTATTTTTTTAATTGCATTAAAAATAGTTAAACTACTGAGGTTGATTTCTTAAGATAATCATCACTAAAATTTTGGTAAGGAAAAATGTCACGTAACATTTCTCCAAGAGGACAAGTCCGAGACTTGAGATCTGCATTGGTCGATGCTTTGGGTGATCGAAAATGTTATTGCTCTTGTAAAAAATGCAAGGGCTATAATAGAATAAGACTTTTAATAAAAACAACTAAAAAACATTGTAGTGAGTATGTACACCTCGAAGGCGGGTATGAATATCGTCCCTTGGTAAGTTATTCATTATATGTCTTTATATTGCAAATTGTTTTTCTTAACATTTATATGTTAAATGTAGAAGAAACATAATGTACTATTTTTTCTTTATGGATATATTCTACATACACATGAACAAATTGAGAGTAAGTTAAGAAGAGAAGAAGTAGACATAAGATGTCGATTTTAATTAGGGTTTAGGGTATGGTTTAGTGGTTAAGGGGTTTAAGGTTTAGGGGTACAAGGTGTAAAGGGTTAACGGTTAATATTTTAGAGGTTTAAGGGTTAATAAGGCCAGATTAGGGCTTAGTGGTTAAGGGGTTATGGTTTAAGGTAGGTTTAGAGGGTTTAGGTCCTAGGGGATTTAGAGGTGAATGGGGTTTTAGGGAGTAGGGGTTAGAGTTTTAGGGTTAGGGATTAGGGGGTTAGGCTGGGTTAGGGGTTTTTAAACAGAAATAACTAATGGAAATTCAAGATGCCACACTAGATGAATGTAGTACTTGTCAGGAAGAGAAAAATAAAGGAAATATGGAGATTCCATGTTCATGTTCTGGCACCTTGAAGGTACAAGGTAGAGGGGGATAGATAAGGGTGGTATATATTTTATCATATTTGTTGAATGAATGTTTTATGGGTGTCAAGTATGTATCTTATCATTAATTTGTTGATCCAAAACATGTATTTTTCTCTCCACAAAATTCTCATGACAGGAAATGCATCAAGCGTTGGTCCCAACAAAAAGGAGATTCCATATGTGAATTGTTCTATCAGGTTTCATGATTTTTTGTTTGTCTATTTTTGTATTAATAAACATTAAAACATATATATTCTTTCTATCATTATTATCCTTAACTAATATTCTAAATTGGCAATGGAGTCATAATTATTTTTTCCTTCATCCAATTTGGTCTTAGAACTTAATTTAAAAAGTAGCGTATGGATATTTTCATTGTTTTACTTGCATAGGGATCTGTTTGAGAAATATTTGCATAGTTGCGAATTCCTCTTTTGATATTGGTATCGATGCTCTATTTGATAATTATTTGCATAGTTGTTAATTCCTCTTTTGATATTGGTAATTGTTTCATTTTTAAAAGTTTTGAAGATCAATTCCAGTTCCTAGTAACGTCGTCATTTTTTTAAAAACAAAAGTCACTAAAGGAAAGTGGAAACGCCACACTGGATGAATGTCGTATTCATTAGGAAGAGGACATTAAAGGAAATATGTAGATTCCATTTTCTTGTTTTGGAACCTTGAAGGTATAGGGTTGAGGGGGATAGATAAGGGTGGTTTATATTTTTTCAGGGTTGAGGGGGGATAGATAAGAATATGACATAATGATGAAGGGGAAATAAGAATAGGTTGTTTTTGCTTGTTGTGACTATATATATGAATATGATTCACCATATTATAATATTCAATATGAGAGTTAATATTGACTCTATTGACAAGTACCGACGCTCTATTTGAGAAGTATTTGCAAAGTTGTTAATTCCTCTTTTAATATAGGTATCGATGCTCTGATTGAGAATTATTTTGCAAAGTTGCTAATTTCTTTTTAAATTTTTTGAAGATCAATTCTGCTTCCTAGTAACATTGTCATTTTTGTTTAAACATAAATCACTAATAGAAAGTGGAGATGCCACACTAGCTGAATGTTGTATTTGTTATGAAGAGGACAATAAAAGAAATATGCAGATTTCATGTCCATGTTCTGGCATCTTGAAGGTACAGGGTTGAGGGGGATAGATTATAAGGATGGTTTATATTTTTTCAAGATTGATGGGGGATATAAGATAAGAATATTACATAATGATGACTATATATATATATATATATATATATATCACAAAGTGTCTCCCTTTCTACATGTCAAGAGAAGGTAACATTTTTCCTATATTTTTTCAACATATTCATAGACATCTTGATAAATTTCACAAGCTTCGTCATTGATTTGTTGTCTTTGTTTCTCGCTCTCACCTAAGTTGTCTTTGTCTTTGTCTTTGTTGTATTTTTTTCCTATATTATATTTGTAAACATTTGTATTGTTTTAATATTTGTTATATACACTAATATTACTTGATTGTTTGTAATTATAAAGGAAAAATGCCCTTGGAGGAAGACATGGTTTTACAAGCTCTATTTCAGGAACATTGTGCGAACATTGAATATCAAGTTAATGATGGAAGAAGATGATGATGCTAATAACATAGTTGAAGAAGATGGTACAAATACATTGATCCAGGAGACATTTAATAATGTGGGAATGGATGATGATGACAACCAGCTTGATGGTGTTTTTGATATACTTGTACTTGAGAAGGAAAGTCAACATCTTTATGGAGGCTAAAAAACAAGCCTTCTCTCTACTATATTGTTGTTGGTGAACTTAAAGGTTATGAATGTTTTTTCAAACACTTGTGTCACACAATTGCTAAGGTATGTAATATATTTTGTCACATTTAGTACATGATGATAAAGGTTTTATTTTTTCCTCTATTTTTATTGTAGTTGATCATCTGTAAAATTTTGATGCAATATGTACGATCAATATTCTTTACATTAACCGATATTGATTTTTATGTTGTAGATTGTTAGGTGAATTTATGTTACCACCATCAAATGTTTTTATGTCACACATACCAAGATTTACATACCATTATGAAGGATATTGGAATGGAATATAAATCTATTCATGCATGTCCTGATGATCATATTCTATATTATGGAGAACATGCATCGAAAGAAGAATGCCCAAAATGTCAAATTAGTAGATATCAAACTAATCAAGTAAACAAAAATGTGCCTCACAAGGTTCTTCGTTATATTCCCATAATTCCACCTCTGCAGCGATTGTCTAGGTGAAAAAGAATAAAAAACTTTATGGATTACCATGCAAATAATAGAAGTAAAGATGGTGTTCTTTGAATGTCTATGGATGGATCTGCATTTAAGAAGATAGAGGAAATATTGCCACATTTTAAATATGAACCTCGTAATCTTAGGATTTCATTGGTAGCTGATGGTGTCAATCCATTTGGAGAGCTCAGATCTACTTACTTGATGTGGCATGTTTTTGTTATCGACAATAACATTCCTCCATGAATGTCAATAAAGAGGGAGCACATAATGTTGACAACGATTGTTCCGGGTATTTGTTTAGAATATTTTTTTTTAACATGATAACATCTCGTTTGTCTTGTTTGTTTCATAATTATGTCTTATATTTTTTTGTTTACTCATATATGTTCAATTATGTCTTACAATTATGTTTGATATTTTTTTTATTTACTCATATATGTAGTAATTATGTATTGTATTTTCAATCAATTAGGGAAGTACCAAGTCAAATATATGAATGTATATATTGAGCCTCTTATCAACGAGTTACTAGAGTTATGGAAGGACATCACTATGTATGATATCTATAGACCAGTAGGTGTGCAAAGGGAATTTAAATTCCATGCAATGCTTGTATGGACAATTCACAATACCCTAGGGATAACACATTTATGTGGTATGTTATAATGTTACACTACACTTTAATAGTGTTTAATTTTATGAAGTTCATATCATGCATGTTTTTTATATAATCCCTTCATTAAACATACTTCAAATAATTGATATAAAATTTAATCCATCTCTTGCAGGTCTTCAAACAAAGGGTAAATTTCCATGTCTAGTTTTTGGTACTAAGATGAAATCTCATCTTTCAAGAAGTTTAGGAAAGGAGGTATTTGATGAGTATAGAAACTTCCTCTCTAAGAACCATAGGTATCGAAGTACCGAGAAAAATATTTTCAATGGGAAAGAAGAAACTAGATTAAAACCACGGAGAATAACACCTCGTCTATGGCAGTTTCAATATAATAGAAATTGTCAAGGTATATTGGGTCAAATCGTCTATGTATCATACATGAAATGTTTGGAATATTTTATATTTTTATTGCATTTTTTTCATTGTACTAATTGACAAGTATTGTTGTAATATCTTTAATTAATATGCTTCACCTTGAAGGTTGTCATGAAGGCATTAATAATGGGGTGCTTCCATGAGGAATGAAAATTTATCCCATACAATTCAGTAGGCTCCCCTACTATGAGCACCTAGAAATTTTTCATTTGTTTGATACAATGCACATCAGGAAAAATGTAACATAAACGTTATGGCGAACATTGCATTGAATGTAAGGATTGTTCTCCTCAACAGATTAATTGAACAAAGAGGCATACGTAGAGCAACCTCAAAGTTTTTTAGGTATACCAGAAAGAGACTCTTGTATGCAGATGGAAGAAGACAACTTGGTGCAAAGCCTCCAATGAACAACAGAAGCATGGTGAAAATTTTCTATAAACAAATATATTGTATCTGAATGGTTACTCAGAAGTCCAGGATGATGCATTTCTAATACATGAAAAACACTCATGATGACAGAATAAGTGCCACTTGGATATGTTCAAGTTTGAGCCTTACCATAACGTCATGAGCTAGCAGGAAACAAAAGAGCTGAATCCAACCATGATATACTGTAATGATCAAGAGCTCTATGAAGCCTTCAGAGAAAACCATTGTTCCAGAAAGACCGAAGTACATTGACATCAAGCATTACATTCTTTGTGATGAAGTCCAGAAAAGAGAAGTGCTTCTCCAATATATCTCCACAAAAGAGCAGATAGCAGATATTTTGGTAAAGCCTCTGTCCAAGATGAAAAAGTTTGCATACTCAAGAAACAAGCTGGATCTCCTGGAGACGACTTCCTTATTGAAAAGGGAAGATATGACTCCCAAGTTGGGAGGGAGCACTGATGTGTTAGTGATTTATGGACAACCATTTTTTAGTTTGAAAAATGGTCCAGGATGAGCAGTTCCTTTCCAGTTCGGAAAGTGGTTTGAGATTTTTGACGGACAGGCATTTTCCAGTTCGGAAAATGGTCCAGATCGAACAGTCATTTTCGTAATGAAAATGGTTCAATAGATTATTGATGTACCATAGACAACGATTCTCCTTGTGGCCAGTGTGGGGAAATGGTCTAGGACAGTCATTCTTTCTGAAAATCACTCTCATTAGTGGTCAAGTAGAATGGTCTGCCTCGTTGGGTAGTCATTCTTTCGAAGTTCACAGTTGTGAGAAGTTTTGAAGAATGGTCTGTTTTGAAGGTTGATGCAGGATAGTCATTTCCTTAGGAAATGGTCCAGACAGTCATTCCCTAGGGCAGACTCATTCTCTCCATGTTGCAATTTGTTTAGTTCCAGAGGAATGGTCCGGTTAGGTGAATGGTCTAGGTTCAACAATCAGGGATAGACATTCCCTAGGGCAGACTCATTCTATCCAGGTTGCACTATGTTTAGTGTCAGAGGAATGGACCAGTTAGGTGAATGGTCCAGGCTCATAAATCAGGACAATTGTTCCTCTATGCTTGAGAATAATAGTCTAGATAGCTCATGGCTAATGTTTTACTTTCTGAGGGCAGATGCTCTTCCAGATCTCACAGATGTGAGTGAAAGAATGGCCCAGATGACTCAATTTATATCATGATATTGTTTTCTGTGCAGGTTGATATCAGATGATATGATTTTTATGGAGACTGTATGTCTATGGATAGTAGATGTATGCTACTGTAGTGGATATGTTCCACCGGTTGTGACTATGTGTCACTAATTGAGTAGTCGTGTGCTACTTGGTGTGGTAGTGTACCACTGGATTGTAGTTGTGTATTACTATGGATAAACACAGTTGTGTTCTATTGAATGACATTGTTCTGATTGCCATGTAGACTATCAATAGTGTTGAAAATGATTATCAGCTAGATGGATAGTCAATGTGCTTGTGGACAGACATTCTCCAGGTAGAGAATAGTTCAGATAGAACAAATTGTTATTGGACACGTATTCTCTCTATGGAGAATGGTTCGGGTTGACAA
This sequence comes from Picea sitchensis, assembly GCA_010110895.2. Taxonomy (NCBI): domain Eukaryota; kingdom Viridiplantae; phylum Streptophyta; class Pinopsida; order Pinales; family Pinaceae; genus Picea; species Picea sitchensis. The sequence continues at coordinate 285,795 of SNQJ01S0029965.1, forward strand.
TTTGTTGACATATCATGGACTAGTATTTTTCCTAAAGGCACAGATTGTGGCCCCATTAGGAAAATAGTTCAGGACCAATATTTTCTAAGATATATAGGTTGAGACGGATCTATATGGTACATATGACTTGATTAGAAAATAATCCTAGATTGGCATTCCTATAGGAATGGTCTCTGTAGTTAATGGCGTAGCTTTTAGCATATGTTGGGATAGTCATTCTTCTAGGACGTATGTCCAGATTAGAAGAATGGTCCTTGTATCACGCTGTGGAGTGAGTGACTTATTCAACATCATGCATGATTACTCAGATAGAGTATGGCTTTGAGAGATGATGCAGTTGATGCTATCAGATGATAGTGATGATGGTGCTCGTGATCTAATCATGAGATAGTATGTACGACTATGATGATGCTACCGATTGAATGGTATGTTTGTTCTCAAGACCATTGCCTTCAATACCTCCCTAGCTAGGAGGGAGTGTTGATATTATGGTAGCTGCGGAAGGTATTTACCTCTACATGTAACCCTCACAAGAATAGAATATTCTGGGAAGCAAGAAGAAACCCTAAAGCATTGAACATAACCTTAGAAGACAAGTCAGGTCAAGGAAATATTTAATATTAAGTATTTAGCCTCAAGAATGAGAATTCAGCCCAGACAACTCAGGAAAAACAATGTAAATACAAGTAGCCATAACTCATTTTGTACACACAAATCGAAATTTCAACTAGGAAGAAGTGTGCACTGCAGAAACTAGGCAAGTGCGCAAGTCTGGGTAGTAGCTGCAGCCACAACTACTACAATCAGTATTCTCGGTTTAGGCTCGGACTTTCTATTGGTTATGGTTGGACTTTATGATCAATATTGCTTGGTGAATTAGCCTTGGTTGGCTATTGATTTTCTTCTAGAATCATTCTTTGTCAAGGTTAAGGTGCTCGGGGGTGGCTTTGACCTATGGTTTGGTGACAATATTGTTATCCTGTCTATGGTTAAACGAGCACATCTATTACTTTCTAACTCCATGAACATTCCAAGATAGCAAAGAGAGCTTCGTTCCAAAGTAAGATGAATTCCTAAGCTACTATATCAATGGTCCATTTCAAATCCACCCAAACTCGGGGTGCGATGATTAAGTGAGTGAACCATTATGTCCTTATAGGATTTCACCTATGGCTTGGGGCTAATATCCCATGTTGTATTGTCTACATGAGTAGGAGAGGAAACCACCCTCCTCTTGTTAGACTTGACTTGACATCCAACCAAGCCGGAAGCACAATTCTAGTCTCATCACATCGTCTTGCTTTACGTCATAGCAATAAAGATGGAAGCAAGAAAAATATTGTTTGTGTTTTTTTTCTACTAATTTGGGAATAAATAATGATTCGTTTTTTATGTTACATCATGTTCTATCTCTATCTCTCCTAGAAAAATTTGACAACAATGTCAAACAAGTTATATATGATCTTGGAAAATACATGAGGTAAGTGGTGATTTATATGCAAAGTGTAATTTGTTCAATTTGGTGTACAATTTATATTTGACTGCATGTGTTTTACTTGTAATGTAGTACTATATACTTTTTTGTTGAAACCTGTGATTCGCTTGCATCATTTGTAGATGGTTATCATCTAAAGAAATCTATAAAGAAGATATAAAGTATTGGAGGTTACAAATTCCTTGTCTAATGTGTGAAATGCAAAAGTATCTACCTCCGACATTTTTCAATGCATAAGAACACTACCTCGTACACCAAGTTGAGGAGATTGAAAAGTGTGGACCTGTATACACAAGGTCAATTTGGATGGTTGAGAGGAACTTGAAATCATTGAAGGCTTTTTTTAGACAAAGAGAACATCCTGAGGGTTCTATGGTAGAGGGATATATGGTATATCAAACCATGGTTTATATTACTCAATATCTTCCTAAAATAGTTGCAAGTGTTAATGTGGATCACATTTGGTATGTAAACTCCATCAACAAATTTGAAGGGGAACACCTATTGGAGAAATGTAGAATGAGTAAAGTGACATGTAAGTAGATGGTGGGGATTTATAAGAGATTTGACTTTTTGTTTCTATGTATATCGTACTTATTATGAAGGTATACCATGGTAACTGATTATATGTGAATTGTTTTATTTTATTACAGCTGGTCGAGAGTGGGATGCAATACATTTATACATTGCAAACAATCTTGATTGGATGAAGGTATGAATTGAATGATGTATACAATATAATAATGGTAGGTTATCATGGTATGGTGTGGCTACATTGGTCAAAGAAGATGAATGTAAATGAGATACCAATCTTACACAGAGGGAAACTGATTTAAAATATGGTTTAAAAGATAAACAGGAAAGCATATTCACCCATACTTTTTTCTTAATATTATATTGATGTATATGGCGTTCTTTTTTTCTTATAAATTTTCATAATTTCCAAGTATAAATATGTTTATCAATTGATAATGAAATTTTTATGTGTCTGGCATATTTCAGTTGAAACACCACAAGGCTATGTGGTGCAATGGCCACAAATTTCACATCAAAAAGTGGGATGAAAAGATGAAAACTTCTAATAGTGGGATAACTACAGTATTTCAAGTTACTAATGTTTCCTCTAGAAGTGACAGACATCCAGAAGTCTCTAAAAATCGATACTATGGATTTTTGGATGATATACTTGAGTGTGACTTTAAATCCTTCAAATTAGTTTTGTTCGATGTCAAATGGTACAAGCTACAAATGAATGAATGTGATCCTAATAGAATTGTTAATCAACATACTAATAGATTTACCATGGTTAATACAAAGAATGTTGAGCCAAGATCAAAGCCCTATGTTCTTCCAAGACAATGTGAACAAGTGTTTTACTTAGAGGTTTCGGGTAGAGGGGGTTGGTCATATGTTGCTAGATATGATCCCAGAGGAAGGCCGGTAAAGTGTAATGTAGCAGAAGATGATGATATTGAAGAATAATATGATGTAGAGGAGCAGTTAGTTCATGTGTCAAATGAATATGTCGTAGAAGTTTAAGGACATGTTCTAGACAATGTTCTGGATGAAGATGATATCGATGATGTTTTATATGAAGAACTTGAAGAAGTTGAACCTAATGTAGGAGACAATATTCTTGATGATGATGTAGACAATGATATGATTGAAAATGACGACATTGATGATGATGTTGATATGTCCAATCCTTACAACATCAATTCTGAAGTGGATGATATAGATGTTGAGTTGGATGAAGAAGAAGATTAATGATATCGAAATGTTGAAATGAAGGAGGTGTGTATTTATATGTTTTCAATTGATTTGTTCTCCTTAATTTACCTTAAATTTTTGTTTTCTTAGTTTCTATGCTTGATTCTCACTATGTTGCTTTCAAATATTTTAAGGTAGATAAATTCGGTATTGGGGAATTGAGAGTGATGTGAGGGGGGGATGGGAGGGTCCATATGAGCTTCCACCTTCATGTGGTTGGCCTTGTTCAATTGAGAATACATTATTCTTGAAACCAAGAGAAGTTCATTCAGGTTTATACCATCATCTCAAATTTTAACTTTGGTTCGTCTAACCATTTTCAAGGTTGTCCATTAATTACCAATTAGTGGAAATTATTCTTTAATTTGACCCCATGCAGAGTGACCTATGAATGGGGCCAATGTTGATTTTTTTTTTTTCAGTTTGTGCTTGTATGCACTCAAATTTGACATGGTTATAGTAAATGCATGCGTTGACAGTGTGGGAGTGTTTCGAGACTCAAATACGACTCACACAAAGAATTCAACAATCAAATGACAAAATTAGAACCTAAGTATAAAAGAGATTAAATTATACATCTTCGTATTTGTCATCATCGTTATCAATATCATATTGTGATGAGACCATTTCAATCAACATGTTCATCGTTCCTATAACATATTCATCAGAACTTTCTAGAAACAACGACCAGTTAAAGGGGCCATCATTGAATTTTTTCAAACTATACTTCTCCAAGTCAGGGACATGGTATGAGGAGGAACTATAAATGTCTTAGGGAATACAATACGCTTTTAGGACTCCCAAACCATGCACAAGGTCTAAAACCACCACATAGGACATGTAAATGAAATCTTTGGCCTATGTGTACTCATGATAATGGCCCTATCCTCTATAAATATTCATCATTATTGATAATATTCTTTTGTCACTTATATTGGTCCAACACTTATGGTATTATGAATAATTTAATTTCTAGTTGAATTCCAAAATCCAAAGATAGAATGACGAAGTTGCATTGAGATAAAGGAAATGAAGTAAATTATGGAAGAAACTATTGAAGAGTACGAATAAGTAATATCCTCCTCTTGCAAGAAAGAAAATAATTTCAAAGGAATGTTTTGGTGCAAGCCATTATAATCAAGTCAATGGCTAGGTACCTTTGCAGCATAGGTGCCTAGGTCACACCTAATGCTACTTTCAATGCAACTCTAGGGATAACACAACTTTATAACCAACTGTATACCTTAATCAAGTCAAGAAAAATTTGGGTGCATCATGTGTAACACAAAAGACCATTTTGCTAATGATTCCTAACATCGGGAAAGGGGTTACACCTAACCCTACACTGAGTTCCTTCCCTAGGAGATATTCAAGTGATTCATGTGAAATTTATAAAACTTACGCACACCTACCCAAGGTGTGCCCCATCCTCTAGAAATATTCAACATTATTGATAACATTGTTTTTCACTTATGTTGGTCAAACACTTACGAGATTGTGAATAATTTACTTTCTAGTTGAATTCCAAAAGCCAAGGATAGAACAACAAAGTTGCATTGAGCTAAAGGAAATGAAGTAAATTATGGGAGAAATTGTTGAAGAGTACGACTAGAGATTCCAATATTTATTTCACAGATCAACATACAAAATATATGAAACATAGCATAATGAAAGGTTTATCAGTGGACCCCTACCCCTGACTAAGATCCTCCTCTTACAAAAATGATAATACACTCAAAGGAATGTTTTGGTGCAAGCAATCATAATCAAGTCAATGGCTAGGTAACTTGGCAACATAGGTGCCTAGGTCACACCTAATGCTACTTTCAATGCAACTCTAGGGATAACACAACCTTAGAACCAACTGTATACCTTAATCAAGTCAATAAAAATTGTGGTGCACCATGTGTAACAAAAAAGGCCATTTTTCTAATGAGTCCAACCATCGGGAAAGGGGTTACACCTAACCCTACATTGAGTTCCTTCCTTAGGATATCTTCAAGTGATTCATGTGAAATTTATAAAACTTATGCACACCTACCCAAGGTGTGCCCCATACTCTATAAATAATCAACATTATTGATAACATTGTTTTGTCACTTATGTTGGTCCAACATTTATGGTATTGTGAATAATTTACTTTCTAGTTGAATTCCAAAAGCCAAAGATAGAACAAAAAAGTTGCATTAAGATAAAGGAAATGAAGTAAATTATGGGAGAAATTGTTGAAGAGTACGACTAGAGATTCCAATATCTATTTCACATATCAACATACTGAATATATGAAACCTAGCATAATGAAAGGTTTATCAGTGGACCCCTACCCCTGATAATATCCTCCTCTTGTAGGAAACATAATAATTTCATAGGAATGTTTTGGTGCAAGCCATCATAATCAAGTCAATGGCTAGGTACCTTGGTAACATAGTTGTAGCTAGGTCACACCTAATGCTACTTTCAGTGCAACTTTAGGGATAACACAACGTTAGAACCAACTATCTACCTTAATCAAGTCAAGAAAAATTGTGGTGCACCATGTGTAACACAAAATGCCATTTTTCTAATGAGTCCTACTATCAGGAAAGGGGTTACACCTAACCCTACACTGATTTCCTTCCCTAGGATATCTTCAAGTGATTCATGTGAAATTTATAAAACTTATGCACACCTACCCAAGGTGTGCCCCATCCTCTAGAAATATTCAACATTATTGATAACATTGTTTTGTCACTTATGTTGGTCCAACACTTATGGTATTGTGAATAATTTACTTTCTAGTTGAATTTCAAAATCGAAAGATATAGCAACAAAGTTGCATTGAGCTAAAGGAAATGAAGTAAATTATGGGAGAAATTGTTTAAGAGTACGATTAGATATTCCGATATCTATTTCACAGATTGACATACAAAATCTATGACACCTAGCTTAATGAAAGGTTTATCAGTGGACCCCTACCTCTCATTAAGATCCTCCTCTTGCATGAAATATAATGCTTTCAAAGGAATGTTTTGGTGCAAACCATCATAATCAAGTCAATGGCTAGGTACCTTGGTAACATGGGTGAAGTTAGGTCACACCTAATGCTACTTTCAATGCAACTCTATGGATAACACAACTTTAGAACCAAATATCTACCTTAATCAAGTCAAGAAAAATTGTGGTGCACCATGTGTAAGAAAAAAATCCATTTGTCTAATGAGTCCTACCATACGGAAAGGGGTTACTGTTGGCAAATATTGAACAAGCAACGAATGCGTGTTGATGATTGTTGTCTTTGATGGAAACAACAGAAATGGCAGGATATGCAGAATTTGGGGATTTGGACGTAAAAGCACAGGAGGAACAACATTGAAGA
>SNQJ01S0029965.1:297533-314399 GCA_010110895.2 Picea sitchensis
GAAATGAGTGATGACGATCTTGGAAGCCTTCCAATGTTATTTTGATGATCTACTAAAATCCCCCCTCAAAATAAAATACAAACAAAATAAAGGAAGGAGGAGTCAAGAAAGACTTAAGGTTGTTCCTGGTTATATCCTTATGATTATTGAAGCAGAGAAGAATGCCACTCTCATTTTCAACATTCTGCTTCGAAGTATATTTTTCTAGTAAAACGTGCGTTGAAGGAATACCACCTTACAAGGGAAGCATTTGAATGGATAGTGGATGAGATTGATTCTCATCTCATAGTCTTGGTGAGATGATTGATTGTGTTGCATCATAGTCCATTGGTGTACTAGCTACTAAGATGACACTGGATACTTTCCATCATTGTTTATATCTAAAACCAGATGTCAACAAGACACGAGAAAGGGAAAGGAATGTGTAATATTCTTTAGAATACACATTTTTGTAGCAGTTGTAACACTTTAGTAGCAGTTGTAAGAGTCTTCTTCATGAGAAACTTATGAAGAAGACTCTTATAATCAACAAATTTTTTTTTGAGCAAAAATCATGTTTTGAGGAGCTACAAGACAACAACATTGATATCAGATTTACTTCTATTTGAGCAGAAATATGAACATGAGAAAGATCTGAATATGAAGAATATATCAATGATAGTATGGACACTTAACCATACCACTAGTTGAGGCAACAATACAATAACAGATGAAGGGACCAATTTAATCTTGTTTCTAAAAAGACAGAAGTTGAAATTGATTTCTACTGATTCGAAAGACTATGGTAGAGAATTGATTTGACAGATGTTGACAAAGGTCTAGCTTCTCTTGAAAGGTATTGATTGTCTAAAATTAGTAGTCAGAGGGGGAGAATTGTTGACAGAGGGACTTGCAAAATACAAGAAGGAAGTTCCATTTTTCCATTGATGTCAAAGGGGGAGAGATAAACAATAAAACAAGTCCAAAAACAAGAAGCATGAAGATAGGGGGAGTCATCTCAAAGGACTCAAAAGGATATAATACACATTCACAAGGGGAGCAATATTGGTTTACTGCGTTGCCATCAATGCCAAAGGGGGAGAATGTTGGACATAGTGTTATGTTTTCATTGATGTTAACAAGGATTAATATGGGTCTATCATCTAGATAATTCCATTCAAACTGTAACTTTGTTAAAATACCCTGCTATACTAATTGTAAAAGAGATTTTCAAGAGAATTAAACCTAATGAGGCTATTGCATATGGAAATGCAGTGCAAAATGTTATTTTGAGTAGAGAAGGGCATATGTGATCTCTTATAAATTGTGGCAGGAACCCGATAATTCCAAGATGGGATATGGTGTTTAGTAGGATCAATAAACCCTATGTTTTCTTATCAAGAGAAAGAGAGAGAGACTCTTGAATTATTTATTGTAGTTGGATAATCATCAAAATCATAAAAAGGAGGAAGCAATGGTGGCCAAACATTGAGGAATCAGTCTAGAGAGAGACATAGGCATATCAGGTGTAATCTAGGCCAAAGAAGGCATTTGGAGCCTTATGTTTGAAATACAAATCTCAGGAGGGAAGCACATCAGTTAGCGCGCAGAAGATCTGCATGCAAAAGGAGTGTGGAGTTATTGATACCTTGAATAGGTCGAAGGAAAATCTTAGGAGAGGTAGCGTGAGGATCGCACATAAGACATAGAATTTTACGAAAGGATCGTGAAATTGTGATCGTTCCCTTTTTCTTGGGAGCAATCACAATAGTTGGGGCCAACATAAATCTGCATCATTGGATCGAGGATCAAGATCAATGAGGGTCGTCAGATCTTACCTTAAATTCAAAAGCAATATCAACCATCGGATCGTGTAGATCATCATCAATCATTGATTGAATTCAAGCGAGAGATAGAAAGTTTTGAGACTACAGAACTTCGCCACTTTGACGATTATTGGAGACAAGGCAGAAGCACAAAATCATGAAATCATGTGAGATGTTTATCAAGGATCTATCGTGAACCTTTATACATCATTGGATCAAGTAGTGGAAGGATAGCATAAGTTTTGGGACTCTAGAACTTCGCCACTTCGAAGATTATTGTAGACTAGGAAAAGGCACGAAGCACATAAATCACGTCAACCATAGATAAAAGCCAATTAGATTTCGATGATTTTTCCACTTTATAGACTATTGAAGATAAGACAGATATATGAAGCTACAAAGTGTCGAAGCCCCAAAACCCCACCAACCATTAGATCGAGGGAAGAATTCAGGAGTAATGCGAGCCGTTAGATCAAGCAGTGAAAGGATAATGTAAGCACTTTGGTAGGTATAACTCCGGGGGAGTTGAACAAGATTAGAATTGTAATATCTTGGAGTCTCGGAGTACCAAAATCACACAAAACGTCGATCTAAGATCTCTTCAAAACCTTTCTCAACCATTTGATCAAGTAGTCTAGAGAGATGATCCAGAAGGGAGACATGTGGCAGAAGACAAAGATGACATGTGGCAGAAGACAAAGATGACATGTCGCCCAATCAACTAGTGACAAGTGTCAAGGCCCATTTGGAACATAAGGTATGTGAAGGTCATGAATCAAGGTGACACATAGATCCACATTAGAAATACCATGTTATCAATGGGTGACATGTGGCACACAAATTGTGGGTCCACATCACCAAATGAGAAGTATGGTCATTCGACGTTGACCATTCCGGGAGTAAAAGAGTTTGAATCGAATGGAAATTCCTAAGGTTGAAATTGTGAAATAATGATGGTCATTGATCTAAGATTGTTTGGGATATTTATCGACCATCTAATCAAGTACAGTGGAAGGATAGGCTAATTGTGGATCATCCCCTCAACGCTTGATTAAAACCAAATCGTCGATTGGTGAAAACCCTAAAAATGACTAAGTATGGTTCATTTTGGAGGTAGCATAAATAAAGGTGCATTTCGATGACAATGGATATGAAAAGGAAGACATGTGAGCCTGCGAGTCCATTGGTCTATGGAGATGCTACATAAAATAATTCTAGGTAAAATTCAATTTGTATATGGCGGAAGCAAAGGTGCATTTTGATGACAGTGGAGATGAAAAGGAAGACATGTGAGCCTGCGAGTTCACCAGTCTAGAATTCCATGTTTGAACTGTTAGATCAAGACAATAAATAACTTACAAAGGATTTGAATTATTTTAAGTTAAAATCAACTATTAAATGTCAGCATTATTGTTAAAATTAAATGAATACGTGCAATGGTTCAATATTATACCTATTGAAATACTATATAAACTAGAAATTGTGGTGGAAAGAAAATGTCTCGATGGTCTAATTTAGAAGATCAAAAATAGAAAAAAAGTCCAAGGAAGAATGCTGAATATATTCATGAAGTAAGGGTGGGAGGGAGGAACAAGGAAGGATTGGTATCCTCTACATATTGAAGTCTAAATATAGGGAGTTGGAGCTTCTTTGAGCTGGTGCTCTAAAAATAGGGAGTTGGTGCTCTAAAAACAAGGAGTTGGTGCTTACTTGAGCTAGTGCTCTAAAAATAGGGAGTTGGTGCTTCCTTGAGTTGGTGGTATAAAAATAGGGAGTTGGTCCTTCCTAGAGTTGGTTCTCTAAAATAGGGAGTTGGTAGTTCCTAGAGTTGGTGCTCTAAAACAAGGAGTTGGTGCTCTAAAACAAGGTAGTTGGTGCTTCCTAGAGTTGGTGCTCTGAAACAAGGGAGTTGGGGATTCCTAGAGTTGGTGCTATGAAACAGGGGACTGGTGTCTCCTTGATTTGGTGCTAAAAAAAAGAGAGATTGGTGTCTCTCACACATTTGTAACTTCTATCTTTCATAATTTTTATATTTAATTTTTGTATTCAGTACATTATGGTTGATCAATTGTTGTGATTAATAAGTTTAATAATTAATTATTATTAAAATGTTGAAAAAGAAGCAATATTGATTCANCCCCCCCCCCCCCCCCCCTCTCGTAGTATTGGCCAGTGTTTCAACAATTGGTATCAGAGCGGGTTCCTTCATCACAATCTAACCACTTGAAGGCATATTTTGAGAAATCCAATGGATCAACAAGAAGGAATGTCCTCCAATAGATCTCCTTTTTTCAAAGGAAATGATTATGCATTTTGGAGTATAAGGATGAGAATTTATCTGATGGCTCTTGGATGTGATATTTGGCTATCTGTGGTAAATGGTTACACTGCACCAAATATTGCACCTTCAGATACTGTTGAAAAGAAACTCTGCAATGATAATTCAAAGGTTGTTAATGAAATTCATCAGGGTGGATTAGCAAATCCTATATTTGTAAAAGTGATGCACTGTGAATCAACAAAATAAATTTGGGACAAACTTAAACTCATCTATGAAGGAAACGGAAAAGTTAAGCAAGAAAAACTTCAAACATACAGAGGGAAGTTTGAGAGTCTAAAGATGAAAGAGGAAGAAAACATTGCATAATATTTTCAAAGAGTGGATGAAATAGTCAATTCAATCAGAGCATTCAGAGAAGAGATATAAGACAAAATTATTGTTCAAAAGGTGTTGAGATCATTACCAATGAGATATTGTGCCAAGGTATCTACCTTGGAAGATCGAGAAAAACTTGACACACTTAAAATGGATGAGCTTCATGGGATTCTCATAGCTTATGAAATGAGAACATGGCAAGAAAAGCCATCAAATAAGGAGACTTCTTTCAAAGCCTCAAAAGAAACAAATAACCATAAACATGTGCAATATGAGAGTCACGCAGATATATCATATGTAGAAGAGGCCAATTTTATTGTGAAGAGGCCAATTTTATTGCGAAGCCCCATAAAGGATCTGGAAAATATAAAGGAAAGTTATCCTTCAAATGTTTCAACTGTGGTAGAATCAGACACTTTGCTAAAAAATGTCCCTATCCCAAGTAGGAGGATAGTGATGATGAAGAATCCTACAACCAAAAAGACCACAAAAGGGATAAATCCCAATATAAGAAGAAATTTTACAAGAAAAAGAAAAACCTCTACTCCAAAGAAGACAACAGTTCTTTATACATGAGTGAGGATGATGAAGAGATTCTATTATGGGAATGCAAAATAATGATGTTGATAATAATGAAGCAAATTCTGAAGATGAAGGAGAATTATATCTTGAAGAAGAACTTATCATTGCACTTGAAGAACTAAGTATATAAAAAAAGAATAAATCATTAAGAGAACAACTATCAGAATATGAAGAAGAACAAAAGTCAAGAGAAAGGGAAGTTTCAAAGACCATCAAAGAAACAGGGAAAGTCATCAATGATTTGAAGATTCAACTCCAGGAAGCAAAAATAATTGAAGAAGTCATTTTAAAACAACTCAATGATAGGGAACAAAACTATGAAAAGATAGAGGATGAAATTATCCTTCTAAAAGGGGAAATTGAAAAAGAAAAGAAGCAATCAAGATTTGAAAACAATTCAAAAATATTGAATGATATTATTAATAGTCAAAGATCACCAAACAATAAGACAGGGTTGGGATATGACCAAAAGAATTTTAACAAAGGATCTAACTCTATATCTCAAGAAATTAACAAAAATCCAAAAAAATATGCAACTGCTCTTCAAAGCTCCTTCAGAAAACAAGAAAGCAAGATAAGAACTGATTCAAATCAACATAAATCTACTCTCCCTTCACAAGAGAATGAATACAGGTAGAGTACAATTACAATAAGAACTCCCTTCAAAAGGTATCAACATCTTTCTCATGGATATTTCTCCTCTTGCAATAATTTTGGGCATAAAGAATTACATTGTAGAGATTATGGAAAGTACAATCATAAAAAAATGTCAAAGATATGATTATAAGAACAATAAGAATAATCAAGGAAAAGATAGAGGATGAAATTATCCTTCTAAAAGGGGAAATTGAAAAGAAAAAGAAGTAATCAAGATTTGAAAACAATTCAAAAATATTGAATGATATTAATAGTCAAAGATCACCTTCAAGCAATAAGATAGGGTTGGGATATGACCAAAAGAATTTTAACAAAGGATCTAACTCTATATCTCAAGAAATTAACAAAACCAAAAATATGCAACCGCTTCAAAGATCCTTCATAAAACAAGAAAGCAAGATAAGAACTGATTCAAATCAATATAAATCTACTCTCCCTTCTACAGAGAAATGAATAATGTGTAGAGTATAATTACAATAAGAACTCCCTTCAAAAGGTATCAACATCTCTCTCATGGATATTTCTCCCTCTTGCAATAATTTTGGGGCATAAAGAATTACATTGTAGAGATTATGGAAAGTACAATCATAAAAAAATGTCAAAGATATGATTATAAGAACAATAAGAATAATCAAGGGAATATAAACTACAATTAATTCTCTCCATTACAAATTTACAATTTTGAATTCCACAATTGCATCAATTATGGTCACAAAACCATCGACTATAGACTATCAAACAATTCTATGAACACCCCTAATATCCAAGAAGAAAGACATAAGAAGATATATAGAAAATCTAAAGTAAAAAACAAGAAATATGATTAATATATTGCACCTGAAATTGATGAATTTAAAGATAGAAGAATGATGGCTGAAGCTTATAACAAGGAATGTTAAATTCAGAGTTTTGCATATAAAGTGGATCAAGCTCAAGAAAGGGGAGTTCCTAAAAGAGAATATGACTCAAGTGTAGTTCTTGATGATGTACTGCAAATTATTAGTTCATGATCCAATGAAAGGAAATGAAAAAATATAATTCTAAAGAAGAAGATGAAGAAGTTTTTGCTAACAAAATAGTGATGATAATGATGAATCTTCAATAGCAGACCAACTAGAAGAAATGAGTGATGACGATCTTGGAAGCCTTCCAATGTTATTATTTTGATGATCTACTAAATCCCCCTCAAAATAAAATACAAAACAAAATAAAGGAAGGAGGAGTCAAGAAAGACTTAAGGTTGTTCCTGGTTATATCCTTATGAGTATTGAAGTAGAGAAGAATGCCACTCTCATTTTCAACATTCTGCTTCGAAGTATATTTTTCTAGTAAAACGTGTGTTGAAGGAATATCACCTTACAAGGGAAGCATTTGAATGGATAGTGGATGAGATTGATTCTCATCTCATAGTCTTGGTGAAATGATTGATTGTGTTGCATCATAGTCCATTGGCGAACTAGCTACTAAGATGACACTGGATACTTTCCATCATTGTTTATATCTAAAACCAGATGTCAACAAGACAAAATAAAGGGAAAGGAATGTGCAATATACTTTAGAATATTACACTTTGTAGCAGTTTGTAACACTTTAGTAGTTAGTTGTAAGAGTCTTCAATGAGAAACTTATGAAGAAGACTCTTACAATCAACATTTTTTTTTGGGAGCAAAAATCATGTTTTGAGGAGCTATAAGACAACAACATTGATATCAGATTTACTTCTATTTGAGCATAAATATGAACATGAGAAAGATTTGAATATGAAGAATATATCAATGATAGTATGGACACTTAACCATACCACTAGTTGAGGCAACAATACAACAACAGATGCAGGGACCAATTTAATCTTGTTTCTAAAAAGACAGAAGTTGAAATTGATTTCTACTGATTCGAAAGACTATGGTAGAGAATTGATTTGACAGATGTTGACAAAGGTCTAGCTTCTCTTGAAAGGTATTGATTGTCTAAAATTAGTAGTCAAAGGGGGAGAATTATGATAGAGGGACTTGCAAAATACAAGAAGGAAGTTCCATTTTTCCATCGATGTCAAAGGGGAGAGATAAACAATAAAACAAGTCCAAAAACAAGAAGCATGAAGATAGGGGGAGTCATCTCAAAGGACTCAAAAGGATATAATACACATTCACAAGGGGAGCAATATTGGTTTACAAGGCCACCAATGCCAAAGGGGAGAATGTTGGACATAGTATGGCGTTTCATTGATGTTAACAAGGATTAATATGGGTCTATCATCTAGATAATTCCATTCAAACTGTAACTTTGTTAAAATACCCTGCTATACTAATTGTAAAAGAGATTTTCAAGAGAATTAAACCTAATGAGTCTATTGCATATGGAAATGCAGTGAAAAATGTTATTTTGAGTAGAGAAGAGCATATGTGATCTCTTATAAATTGTGGCAGGAACCCGATAATTCCAAGATGGGATATGGTGTTTAGTAGGATCAATAAACCCTATGTTTTCTTATCAAGAGAAAGAGAGAGATTCTTGAATTATTTATTGTAGTTGGATAATCATCAAAATCATAAAAAGGAGGAAGCAATGGTGGCTGCATTACTAGAGGAATCACCCGGGTAGAGAGACATAGGCATACCTGGGTGTAATTCAGGGCCGAGAAGGCATTTGGAGCCTTATGTTATGAAATACAAATCTCAGGAGGGAAGCACATAAATTAGCGCGCAGAAGATCTACATGCAGGAGGAGTGTGGAGTTTTTGATACCTTGAAGAGGTCGAAGGAAAATCTTAGGAGAGGTAGCATGAGGATCGCACATAAGACATAGCATTTTACAAAAGGATCGTGAAATTGTGATCATTCCCTTTTTCTCAGGAGCAATCACAATAGTTGGGGCCAACATAAATCTAGATCGTTGGATCGAGGATCTAAATCAATGAGGATCGTCATATCTCACCTTAAATTCAAAAGCAATATCAACCATCTGATCGTGTAGATCATCATCAATCATTGATTCAATTCAAGCTAGAGATAGAAAGTTTGAGTCTATAGAACTGCCACTTCTGTGATTATTGGAGACAAGGCAGAAGCACAAAATCATGAAATCATGTGAGACGTATATCAAGGATCTATCATGAACCTTTATCAATCATTAGATCAAGCAAAGGGAAGGATAGCATGCCTTTGGGATCAGAACTTCGCCACTTCAAAGATTATTGGAGACTAGGAAAAGGGGCGAAGAACATAAATCACGTCAACCATAGATCAAAGCCAATCAGATTTCGATGATTTTTCCACTTTATAGACTATTGAAGATAAGACAGATATATGAAGCTACAAAGTGTCAAAGCCCCAAAACTCACCAACCATTAGATCGAGGGAAGAATTAAGGAGTAATGCAAGCCGTTAGATCAAGCAGTGGAATGATAGTGTAAGCATCTCTCGGCAAGTATAACCTGGGAGTTGAACAACATTAGAATTGTAATATCCTGGAGTCCCGGAGTAACAAAATCACACAAAACGCCGACTAAGATCTCTTCAAGGCCTTTCTCAACCATTTGATCAAGTAGTCTAGAGAAATGATCCAGGGAGACATGTGGCAAAAGACAAAGATGACATGTGGCCTAATCAACTAGTGACAAGTGTCAAGGCCCATTTGACACATAAGGTATGTGGAAGTCACGAATCATATGACACATAGCTCCACATCTAAATACCATCGCTATCAATGGGTGACATGTGGCACACAAATTGTGGGTCCACATCACCAAATGAGAAGTATGGTCATTCATTACTAACCATTCTGGGAGTAAAAGAGTTTGAATCGAATGGAAATTCCTAAGGTTGAAATTGTGAAATAATGATGGTCATTGATCTAAGATCCCTTTGGATATTTATCAACCGTTTAATTGAGTACAATGGAAGGATAGGGTAATTGTGGATCATCCCCTCAATGCTTGATTAAAACCAAATCGTCGATTGGTGAAAACCCCTAAAATGACTAAGTATGACCATTTTGGAGGTAGCATAAATAAAGGTGCATTTCGATGACAATGGAGATGAAAAGGAAGACATGTGAGCATACGAGTCCATTGGTCTATGGAGATGCTACGTAAAATAATTCTAGGTAGAATTCAATTTGTATATGGTGGAAGCAAAGGTGCATTTTGATGACCATGGAGATGAAAAGGAAGACACTTGAGCCTGTGAGTTCGCCAGTCCAGAATTCCAAGTTTGAATTGTTAGATCAAGACGATAAATAACTTACAAAGGATTTGAATTATTTTAAGTTAAAATCAACTATTAAATTTTAGCATTATTGTTAAAATTAAATGAATATGTGCAATGGTTCAATATTATACCTATTGAAATACTATATAAACTAGAAATTGTGGTGGAAAAAAAATGCCCCTTGGTCTAATTCAAGATCAAAACATAAACAAAGTCCAAGGAAGAATGTTGAATATATTCATGAAGTAAGGGTGGAAGGGAGGAGCAAGGGAGGATTGGTATCCTCTACATATTGAAGTCTAAATATAGGGAGTTGGCGCCTTGAGTTGGTGCTCTAAAAAATAGGGAGTTGAAGCCTTGAGTTGGTGCTCTAAAACAAGGAGTTGGTGCTCTACTTTGAGCTATGCCTAGTAAATAGGGGAGTTGGTGCTTCCCTTGAGTCGGTGGTATGTATCAGGAGCTGGTGCTTCCTAGAGTTTGTTCTCTAAAATAAGGAGTTGGTAGTTCCTAGAGTTGGTTCCCTAAAACAGTGGAGTTGGTGCTTCCTAGAGTTGGTGTTCTAAAACAAGGTAGTTGGTGCTTCCTCAGAGTTGGTGCTCAAACAAGGGAGTTGGGGACTCAGAGTTGGTGCTATGAAACAGGGAGTTGGTGCTCTGATTCTGTGCTCAAAAAGAGATATTATGTCTCTCACACATTTGTAACTTCTAGCTTTCATAATTTTTATATTTAATTTTGTATTCAAGCATATTTGGTTGATCAATTGTCAGATTAATAAGTTTAATAATTAATTATTATTAAAATGGTAAAAAAGAAGAAATATTGATTCACCCCCTCTTAGTATTGGCCGTTGTTTCAACAGCTTGGTATCAGAAATGCTTACATCACAATCTAAACCACTTGAAGGCATATTTTGAGAAATCCAATGGATCAACAAGAAGGAATGTCCTCCAATAGATCTCCATTTTTCAAAGGAAATGATTATGCATTTTGGAGTATATAATGCAGTTATTTGATGGCTCTTTGGATGTGATATTTTATTATTTTTGGTAAATGGTTAGCAATCGCATTCAAATATTGCAGTAATCCTTCCAAATATTGTCAAAAAGAAACTCGCGAATGATAATTCAAAGGTCAAGAATGAAATTCATCGTGGTGGATTAGCAACCTATATTTCTAAAAGTGATCAACGGAATCGTTAAAATAAATTTGGGACAACCGCAAACTCATCTATGAAGGAAATGAAAGCATAAGCAGAAACTTTGAACATATAGAGGGAAGTTTGAGAGTCCGAAGATGAAAGAGGAAGAAAACATTGCATAATATTTTCAAAGAGTGGATGAAATAGTCAATTCATTCAGAGCATTCAGAGAAGAGATATAAGACAAAATTATTGTCTGGGCAAAGGTGTTGAGATCATACTGCTGAGATATGTCAAGGTATCTACCTTGGAAGATCGAGAAAAACTTGACACACATAAAATGGATGAGCTTCATGGGACTCTCTATAGCTTATGAAATGAGAACATGGAAAGAAAAGCCATCAAATAAGGAGACTTCTTTCAAATCCTCAAAAGAAACAAATAACCATAAACATGTGCAATATGAGATTCACGCAGATATATCATATGTAGAAGAGGGCCATTTATTACGAAGCCTCATAAAGGATCCGGAAAAACATGTGCTGTTATCCTTCAAACAAGTTTCAACCGGTGGTGAATCGCATTAATTTTGCTAAAAAATGTCCCCATCCCAAATAGAGGATAGTGATGATGAAGAATCCTACAACCAAAAGATTACCAAAGGGATAAATCCCCAATATAAGAAAAATTTTTATTAAAGAAAGAAAACCTCTACTCCAAAGAAGACAACAGTTCATTTGACATGAGTGAAGATGATGAAGAGATTCTATTATGGGAATGAAAAATAATGATGTTGATAATAATGAAGCAAATTTTGAAAATGAAGGAGAAGTAAATCTTGAAGAAGAACTTATCATTGCACTTGAAGAACTAAGTATATAAAAAAAGAATAAATCATTAAGAGAACAACTATCGTAATATGAAGAAGAACAAAAATAAAGAGAAAGGGAAGTTTCAAAGACCATCAAAGAAATAGGGAAAGTCATCAACGATTTAAAGACCCAAACCCGTGAAGCAAAAAGAATTGAAGAAGTCATTTTTAAACAACTCAATGATAGGGAACAAAATTGTGAAAAGCTAGAGGATGAAATTATCCTTCTAAAGGGGAAATTGAAAAGAAAAGAAGCAATCAAGATTTGAAAGCAGTTAAAAAATATTGAATGATATTCTTTTTTTTTTTTAACCATGGGAACAACAATCTCCCAAAAGTATATCCAATGTACCAAGCCGATATATACCAATAACTTAGACTCATTAGGCCGAGGACGCCCGAGGCTCAATAATCGGTGAACCTCTATCCCGTGGGTCGCTCACCTTAACCAAATTTTGTTCACAACGGGCCAATATGAGCATCCCTACCCCCATAGGTTTTGAACTTCAGACGTCCCCGGAGATAACACATGCTCTAACCATTGGGCCCACCTCAGGTGCTCTCATATTGAATGATATTCTTAATAGTCAAAGATCACAAAACAATAGGACAATTATGGGCTATGAACAAAATAAGTTTAACAAAGGATCTAATTCTATATATCAGGAAATTAACAAAAATCCATAAAGTTATGCAACTTCTCTTCAAAGTTCTTCAAAACAAGAAAGAAAGATAAACACTGATTCAAATCAGCATAAATCTACTCTCCCTTCACAAGAGAATGAATACAGGTGGAATGCAATTACAATATGAAATCCCTTCAAAAGGTATCAACATCTCTTTCATGGATAATTCTTCTCTTGCAATAATTATGGGAATAAATAATTACATTGTAGAGCTTTATGAGTACAATCATAAATATGTCTAAATATAAGGATTATAAGAAAAATGATTCTAATAATTGAGAGAACAGTAAATTATAATTCATTCCTCTCCATTACAAATTTGCTAAATGTTGAATGCCAAAAAGAAACAAAGAAGGTCATGAAGCTAAATGAAGGAAATGAGATTCAAGGTTGTTTCCTTTCTATCATTTGGCCCTTCCATGATCACAAGTTAAAACAAAAAAATTTCATCGTGATAGAGAAAGAAGGAACTACTAATAAAAGAGATAAAGCAAATGAAACATTTACCGATTTGGACACCATTTTTTGGTCTAGGTGGCCTCCTGATATGTCGCTATCAATGCTCTCGGTCTATCTCTATGGCTCATGTCGGTCTATCTTTGTGGCTCCTTGGATGTGGAGTCACTCTATCTCTTGTCCATGTGGGTTTGTAGGATCCAGGGGTCTCTATAATGGGGTCACGTTGTCACTTTTCTGCATGGTTTTGGTACTGTCAAGGGTTTACATGCCGGTCAACGGGTCTCTCTATCGTGGGGTCTATCGCAGGGCATACCGTGGGGTCTCTCTGTCACGGGTATGTTGGAATAGGATTGTTATAACATAAAACATATATTATATGTTATGTATGTTATATATGTTATGTATTATATAACATATGTTATACACATATAATTTGTATGTTATAACATATATATAACATTAATGTACACCTCATTTTTCAAAAATGATCATAACCTATAATGAAATGGTCATAAGACTAGTTCTCCCAAGTGTCGATCGCAAGATATGAACATTAGTGGGTGACTCTGAGTTAGCAATGACAATGATCTTAGAGGGATAAAATCATATATTGTAATGAAAAACAACATGTCTTAGTAGAATTTCAAAAGGGGTGGGGGATATGCACTTCTTAAAATCTAGAGAAATTTACAATTTTCAACACATTTCAAACATCAGGGGAATCATTGCAACGAGATATTTTAATAGGTTGTACATTTTCCATTCATATAAGTATATCTCCAAAAATTTATGTAAGTATTTCCAAAATGTTTTAAGGAAAATATAAGAGAACACAATGGGGGCATTCTTCATCTTATTTTTGTATTCATTGGAAAAGTGTGCCTAAAGATACCTTGAGAATCCACCTATAAAGTACTATGTCTCCTTTCCCACAACATGATCTAGTACCTTACAACTAAAGGGTGTTGTAAGTACATCATGATGCAAGTGGCTTTGAGTCCTCTAAAATTGACACATACTTTAATTTCTCATTCTCCTATCTTATTTTACTAAATCACAATTACACTAATATAATCCAATTCCTCTTATAGGAAGATGAGCTTAGTTGCCAACATATGACCTATTTCTTCTTTTACCTTCAATTTGATTCTATAATTAAATAGGTAAGTTCTTCTCCTAATAGGCTTGGTGTTCAACTTTAGTTTTATTTTCATTTCTCTAACTCCCCCTTCATTCATTTCATCTCAATGCAATTCATAGGGAATATGTCAACATACTCCCTAAATAATGCTACAATCCCTTCTATTGTCTTTTTCCTAGTAGTTAGATTATAGATCCGGTTTATCACAAACCTACTCATATTATCTTAAGTTGACACGTTATATATTAAGCCTCGGTAGGGTTTAATGGGATACATGACCCACATTCCCTCTACTTATCTTCCCATTTATCTAGAAGTTCTAGACAATATTTAGTAGTCTGAGTGGTGGCTTGGTAGTGGCCACACCTAACCCTTTTGGGGTGGAGAACATTCTTGGAAATATAACCTATCTCATCAACATTGTAACATTTAACAGGTCTTAATCATCCTACCCCTCAAACACCTCTATAACCTCCTCCCTTGCAGATATTGACACTAGTATTATCATTACCACTTTCCTCCACTTTGAAAGAAGTCATAGAAGGCATGCAAATCTTTGTAGTTCAGAATACCATAAGTGTTGGACCAACATAAGTGACAAAATAATGTTATCAATAATGATTAATATTTCTATAGGATGGGGCACACCTTTGGTAGGTGTGCATAAGTTTTATAAATTTCACATGAATCACTTGAATATCTCCTAGCGAAGGAACTCGGTGTAGGGTTAGGTGTAACCCCTTTCCCTATTATAGGAATCATTAGACAAATGGCCTTTTGTCTTACAAATGGTGCACCACAATTTTTCTTGACTTGATTAAGGTAGATAGTTGGTTTTAAAGTTGTGTTATCCCTAGAGTTGCATTGAAAGTAGCATTAGGTACCTAGCCATTGACTTGATTATGATTGCTTTCACCAAAGCATTCCTTTGAAAGTATTATATTTTCTGCGAGAGGAGGATATTTGTCAGAGGTAGGGGTGCACTGATAAACCTTTCATTATGATAGGTGTCATATATTTTGTACCTTGATATGCGAAATAGATATTGGAATCTTTAGTCGTCCTCTTCAATAGTTTCTCCCGTAGTTTACCTCATTTCCTTTAGCTCAATGCAACTTTTTTGTTCTATCTTTGGTTTTTGGAATTAAACTGTGAAATTAAATTATTCACAATACCATAAGTGTTGGACCAACATAAGTGAAAAAACAATGTTATCAATAACGATGAATATTTCTAGAGGATGGGACACACCTTTGGTAGGTGTTCATAAGTTTTATAACTTTCACATGAATAACTTGACGATATCCTAGGGAAGGAACTCAGTGTAGGGTTAGGTGTAACCCCTTTCCCTATGGTAGGACTCATTATACAAATGTCTTATCACTATATTTGCATTGAAAGTAGCATTAAGTGTGACATAGTTGCACTTATGTTACCAAGGTACCTACCCATTTACTTGAATATGATGTTCTACACCAAAACATTCCTTTGAAAATATTATATTCCCTACAAGAGGAGGATCTTTGTTATGGGTAGGGGTTCATTGATAAACCTTTCATTATTCTAGGTGTCATATATTTTGTACCTTGATATGTGAAATAGATATTGGAATCTCTAGTCATACTCTTCAATAGTTTCTCCCATAATTTACTTCATTTCCTTTAGCTCAATGCAACTTTGTTGTTATATATTTGGTTTTTGGAATTGAACTATGAAATTAAATTATTAACAATACCCTAAGTGTTGGACGACCATAAGTGACAAAACATTATAATTAATGATGAATATTTCTATAGGATGGGACACACCTTTGGTAGGTGTGCATAAGTTTTATAAACTTCACATGAATAACTTGAACATCTCCTAGGGAAGGAACTCAATGTAGGGTTAGGTGTAACCCCTTGACCTATGGTAGGACTCATTAGAAAAATGGCCTTTTGTCTTACACATGGTTCACCACAAATTTTCTTGACTTGATTAAGGTAGATAGTTGGTTATAAAGTTTTTTTTATCACTAGAGTTGCATTGAAAGTAGCATTAGGTGTGACCTAGCTGCACCTATGTTACCAAGGTACCTAGCCATTGAATTGATTATGATGGATTGCACCAAAACATTTCTTTCAAAGTATTATCTTTCATGCAAGAGGAGTATCTTTGTCATGGGTAGTGGTGCACTGATAAACCTTTCATTATGGTAGGTGTCATATATTTTGTACCTTGATATGTGAAATAGATATTGAAATCTCTAGTCGTACTCTTCAATAGTTTATCCCATAATTTACTTCATTTCCTTTAGCTCAATGCAACTTTTTTGTTCTATATTTGGTTTTTGGAATTCAACTATGAAAGGAAATTATTCACAATACCATAAGCGTTGGACCAATATAAGTCACAAAACAATGTTATCAATAATGATGAATATTTCTAGAGGATGGGATACACCTTGGGTAGGTGTGCATAAGTTTTATAAATTTCACATGAATAACTTGAAGATATCCTAGGGAAGGGACTTAGTGTAGGGTTAGGTGTAACTGTTGGAAATACTAATACAACTGAGAGGGGGGGGTGAATCAGTTGTATATAAGCTTAAACAATTTTATACCTTCTTAACAATTATTAATATTTCTTCATGTGTCATCAAGCAACATACATCATATGGACAG
>SNQJ01S0029966.1:33022-49853 GCA_010110895.2 Picea sitchensis
TTTACCTCAAGGGGTTACCTTCTAACCATCTTAAACCACTTTCCTTATTTTAGGGCTAACCCACTTCTAACCACTTGTTAACTTAGTAATTTCTCCATTAACTTTATTATTTAAATAATTTCTTTTGTATTCACTTTGAATTATAGTACACTCATCACTTCAGTTTATTAGTGACCTTCTAAAAATCTCTTAAACCACTTTGACTACTTTGACCTTTTGGGGGTTCTAGATGACTCATGAGGGTTCTCCAACTTCACATGGCCATAAATCTCTAATCGTGAGTAGTTATGTGGCGTTCCACATACCACTGGAAATGGCATGACATGTACTATCCATATAGAATAGTATTACCTATAAATATATCAAAATTCATACTTTTATCCATCAAACAAAATTGGGTCCATTACCCAAACCTAGGTTCTCCGACTTTCTTCAAGGGTTGACATCAATGACAACCAATCGTAATCAACAATATCCCCCTTTGGCATTGATGGAAACACTCTGAAGCAATACTGAAATCATGTCATGCAATACTGAATTTATATCGCTCATGCTCCCCCTGGAACCATGCCTCTGTCCTCTACATCTGATAATTCTCTCCCTCTTTGTCATCAATGGCAAAGGAATTTTTCCATCAGGGGTTGCTCTGCCTAACTGAATTGTCCTCTTTATGGTGTTTCCTCGTGTACCTCTAAGCCATTTAAGATAAGCATTCAAAAGAATTCATTTTGGAGTAGAAATAACTCTAAGTCTCTAGCGAAGATACTCAAAGGCTTCCCATGGAAGTGGTTTTGTAAATATGTCTGCCACTTGATCTTTTGTGCCCACATACTCAAATATGATGTTCTTTTCTACAACCTATTCCCATATATAATGATACTTGATTGGAATGTGCTTCATCTTGGAGTGCATCACTGGGTTCTTTGAGATACTGATGGTGCTTGTATTATCACAATAGATTGGAATGGGCTCATCATACTCAACCTGTATATCTTCCAGAGTTTGTTTCATCCAAAAAACATGTGTACAACATGATGTTGCTGCAATATACTTTGCCTCGGTTGTAGATAAAGATATTGTTGATTGTTTATTTCTTATCCATGATACTAAACACTCACCCAAGTAGAACGTTGCTCCACTTGTGCTTCATCGATCATCAATACAACCTATCCAATCTGCATCTGTGTAGGAAATAAGTTATAAATACTTTCCTTTTGGATACCATAATCCAAACTCTTATGTTCCTTTGAGATATCTGAAAATCCTCTTCACTGCTAATACATGTGATTACTTTGGTTCTGCTTGAAATCGTGCCACCTTTCCAACTACCTGTATTACATATGGTCTGGATGATGTCACATATAGTAGGCTACCAATCATTGATTTGTATTGCCTCTGATTTGTAGATTTTGAATCATCATCTTTTCACAACTTGCAATTAGTTTGCATGGGAGTGATAACTCATTTGTAATATTCCATTCCGAACCTCTTTACCATTTATCTTATATACTTGGTTTGAGAAATATAAATTCCTTGGTTTCTTTGATGTATCTGAAGTCCCAGAAAGAAGGATAGTTCTCCAAGTAATGACATTTCAAATTCATTTTGCATATCCTTTGCAAATTTATATCTTAACCTGTCATCATCACTACCAAAACTGATATCATCAACATAAATTTCAATTAATAAAATACTATCTTGACTCACCTTGATGTAGAGGTTGTTGTCTGCACTTACTTTTCTGAACCTTGCCTGTTGTAGATATTTATCCAGTCTAAAGTACCATGCTCTAGGAGCCTGTTTTAGACCATACAAGGTCTTCTTTAATTTACACACATAATCTGCATTCTTTGACAACTGAAATCCTTCAGGTTTCTCAATGTAGACTTATTCTTCAAGTTTCCCATTCAGAAAAGCTGATTTTACATCTATCTGATACACTTTAATATTTTGAGAGCATGCATAAGCTAAAAGCAATCAGATTGCTTCCTTTATGGAAACTGAGGCAAATGTCTCTTCAAATTCGATTCCTTCAACCTGTGCATGTCCTTTACATACCAATCTAGCTTTTTTCCTTGTAACTTGTCCATCTTCATTCAATTTATTCATGTATACCCACTTTGTGTCGATCACGTTCTTATCCTTTGGTCTTGGAACCAATTCCCAAATGTCATTTTTCTCTATTTGATCCAATTCTTCATCCATGGCCTTATTCCAAAATTCATCCTTGTTGGCCTCTTCAAAACATGTTGGTTCAATCGTAGATGAGAGTGTTAGGTGTGTTTGTTCTGGTGAACGGATTCTTCTTCTAGTCTCAACTCATGCATATTTGTTTATAATAATCTGATATGAAGGATGATTCTTCTGTACTCGTCTTCTAGGTGTCTTTGGAGCCACTTGTTGAACTTGCTCTTCTGCTTCTGTCGGATCCTCTTCATCTTCCCCTTCTACTTATTTTTCATCTTTTGTTTCTTCTTCGTAAAGTTGTTCCATTGATTCATTTTATTCTTTCTTTAATTCTTCTCTACATGTTTCATCAATTGTTACGTTGATGCTTTCCACAAATTTGTTCAATATCAGGTTGTAACACTTGTATACTTTCCTTGTACTTGAGTAACCAACAAGTACTCCTTTGTCCATAGGAGAGTCAACCTTTCCCATTCTTCCATCTTCTCTTTTGATGTATCATTTTCTTCCAAAAACTCTGAAGTGCTTCACATTTGTTGGTCTTCCTTTTCATAGCTCGTAGGGAGTTTTTTTAGTGTTTCTTCTAAGCATTACTCTATTTTGAATGTGAACTGTTGTATGCACTGCCTATGTCCAAAAAATATTTGTCAATTTGGAATCCATTAGCATTGTTCGAGCCATTTTTTGTATTGTCCTGTTCTTTCTTTCAACAACTCCATTATGTCGAGGTGTCCTAGCAATGGATAGTTTCCTTTTTATTCCATGACTGTTGCAATAGTCCATAAATTCCTTTGAAGTGAAATCTCCTCCATTTATCATATCTCAAGCATTTGATTTTTGAATCCATTTCATTTTCAACCATTTCCTTGTAGATATTGAAGTTTTCAAAAGCTTCTGACTTATTCTTGAGAAAGAAAACTGCAGTCATTCTTGCATAATCATCAACTAATAACATAAAGTATTTCTCACATTTTAAACCCTTTGTTGTAGTTGATCCAACTAAATCAGTATGCACAATTTCCATTGGTCTTGTTGTTGAATATTCCTTTGATTTGAACTTGGTCTTTGTTTGCTTTCCTTGTTGACAATGCTTGCATAAAGTGTTGGTTGGTTTTGTGATCTGGGGCATTTCTCTGACTGCTTCTCTTTTGTTGACTTTGACAAGGTTATCAAACTATATGTGAGCCATTATTCTATGCCATAGCTAACTTTCATCTTCCTTTCCTAGATAACACTTTTCATTTCTAATTTCACTTAACACATATATGTTGCTTGAAGTTCTTGCAGCTATATCAATCAATTTTCTTAAACCTTATTTTCTTATCTCGCACTTTTTTGAATCGAAAATAACTTTATGAACTTGGTCACACATTTGACTCACACTTAGAAGATTATGTTTCATATATTCTAATAGTAGAACATTTTATGCTTTTGTATTCTTGTTCCCAATTCTGACTGTGCATTTTCCAATAATTTTAGCTTAATCATCATTTCCGAAGGAGACTGGTCCATTTCTTTCCTTTTTTATTGTAAGAAACATGTCTCTATCACCTGTCATGTGTTTTGAAAAACCACTCTCAACATACCAACCACGTTTCTTCTACTTAGATTGTAGATCGAGTGTGTATTCTTAATTGTTGTATTGATTCTGCTTTCTTATCCATGTCCTTTTCTGAAGTTCCTGTCTGTGATTGTTGTTGTTCTGTTGTGGTTCTCTAGGAGGGATTGTCATTCTGCAATCTTTGGCTATGTGTCCAAAGTTGTTACACTTGTAGGATTCCACTTCAGTGCTTAATTATTCAAACATGTTGTAACTTCTTCTTTGTATTTCACTAGGCCTTCTTGAATAACCCTTTTGTGTATGACTTTCAAAGTTGTTTATGTTCATGTTGTTCGCTATGCAATTCACATCTTTATGTCCAAAATTATTACATGCATAACATAAAACAAAAAATATAGTTTGATACTTGGGAGTTGAATATCTTCTGAAAGGAGGTGCTCTTATGAATCCTTCTTCTTCCTTAGACCTATCTGTTTCTGTCGGTCGTTGATTCTGAAATCTGAATCTTCTCGGTGGAGGAGTGTCCCTGCAATTTTCTTTGTAGACCTTCCTATCCCCTTTGATTTTTTTTGCATATCTTTTTGGATATGTTTCTTGTTATTTTGTTTTGGATCTTGATCCCTTTTCTATATGATTGTATCCAAGTTTGGACTTGTCATGATTAGGCCTTTGACTGCTAATAATGTCATTCAAAACCTTTGAGTTTTTCTGCATATTTTTCTTTTGAAGATCCTTTCTTAATGTGACAATCTCTTCTTCCAAATTTTCAATGATCATGTCTCTTCCTTCTAGCTATTCTTTGAGTGCTTCTTCAATTCTTTTATCTTCTTCAATTTGAACCTTCAAATTTTTTATCATTTCTTCTAATTAATTAGTGTCTTCTTTCTTGTCTAGTTTCACTTGTAGCTTCTTGTTTTTCCTCTTTTCTCTTCTAATAACTTCTATGGCACTCAATAATTCCTCTCGGTAATCAACTTATGCCTCTTCAATTTCTTCTTCGACTTCTTCATATTTGTCTTTGATTTCTTCATATTCTTCTTCGGAGTCTTCTTTATTAGAGTCTTCTACTGCCATCAATAGAACTTGTTATCGATCAAAATGCATTGGTTTGTTGAGAGCTTTTTTATCTCTCTCTCTCCTTGTTTCACTCATTTTTCTTATTCACCTTTGGCCAGTGTCTTAAACTTCTAGTTTTCTTATCCACTCTCATTGATCATGATTGCTCCAAACCTTTGTTATTCAGTCTTCAACCTCCATTCCAGAACTTTTGTTACAACACACATGTAAGTAATCAACACTAGCAACATCAGTCAAAACATAAAGAGACCAGTTGGAAGCATCATACATACTCAAGCTACAGTCCAATACAAACTCACTAAGTGCAAGTTCACTTTGCACCCAAACTCATTGAATTAGTTATGAGAGATTCATGTATGCAAAGACTGCCAAGTGCCTGAGAGATGAAAATAGGTGTCGGAGAGGTTGCTCGAAATGTGGAATTACAAGAACAATCATTGCACCAATCCAGGCCAACTCATAAATCGAGTCCATATTTCAAGTCATCAAATCCCAACATAAACCCGATTTCAATCTCTTGATTTTACCAAATGAAACCTCGCCATATGCAAAGATTGTAATATCTAGATTTGTGTGAAACGTGGGATCTCTCCATCCACGGTTTGATAAAATTTATGTAGGTGAAAGCATCAGATCACATGCAATCGCGTCATGAAGAAAGCCACAGAGAGGTTCAGAGTTTGACGGTTGCATTCATGGGTTTGTCAATCCCAAAGTGATTTGATTTCTATTTGAAATTCAAAGCTTTGTTCTGTATATGGCAAATTGATGACCTACGTTGGCATTCATATGATGCTTCACGTACTGCAACCATCGAGGCCACGAATTTCCGGGGTGAGTATTCCATTGAGATAAGCATCGACCAGGGTTCGACTCCCACTTGCGTCATTTACTTCCAGAACCAATACCTCAGATAGGTCATTCTCAGAACTCAGTGGTAGCAGACGGTAAGGAGGTATGTTAAAGGGAAAGGCTCAACTGTTATTTGGAAAAGGTGGAAATCGGAGAGGACTGTTGGCATAGATACGATGACTAACTAGCTTTAAAATTTGAGACAGGATGGCTTGAGTCCAGCCAAAGAAGTAATAAGCTGACTGCCTAGCTGGCTTATTCTTTAAAGTAAATGGTCAAAATTATTATCTCTCATTTGAAGCAGACATAATGCAATACTGTGTAAAAAATTCATGTTGTAGGAGTATTCGAAGATGCACATATCTCCAAAATCAAAAGTTGTCATCGTCAGAGAACCTAGCTATGAAACAATGTCATTCTTTGAATGCAAGTACAGTTTCACTGGAATAGGTGAGGTTGAGTCTGAACCCTGAACTATTTATGATGGTATTCTACGCCTTCTGGACACACATATTATCTCTTCATCCACGTCTGATGAGTCGAAGGTATTCTATCTTGAGATGAAAGATGATTACCATTGATAACTTGCAAAATTCAAAATTGGAAAATAAATCCTTTGTCAATAATGTTGGACACAAAGTTTGTAGTTGAAAGAATGAGGTTAATATCTGAAAGAAATATAGTTACCTCTTGAAGAAGGAGACAATCACATAAGTTCCAAACTTGTGATTTTAAATTCTAAAGAATAGATGGAAGCCATGGAGGCAGAGTATACTCATTTTGAATATTTCCTTTTTGACCAATATAGAACTTTCACCACCACAAAAGGAGAAATTATAACCAGCTAGCTGGTGAAAACCAGAGCTTTCACCAGCTAACTAGCAGATCGTAAGGCGAATTAGCTGGTGAAACCTGAGATGGCCAGATTTGGTGAAATTTTGCCCAGATCGAATTTTTACTAATTCGAATCTCTTGAAAACTCTTTTAATGGATAGATGTTGAATTATAGAGTCAGATCTACAATCCACTTTTGATGAAAAAGGGTTAGAAAAGGTATTCAAGTAGGTTTTGACACCTATTTTTGAGGCAACAAATTAGGGTTTTTTTCAAAATTAGCAAATTCGAATTTCACCTTTCTTAAGAGTCATCAAACATCCTTGGAAGGCTTATCTGCACTACACAGGGATTCTACATCATCTGAAGACCATGAAATGTGGATTTGACCCCATTTTGAGGATCATTCCTTATCTTTTGTAAATCAGTTTTGACTTTCTATCTTTAGCATATCTGATCCATTTTTTTAGGATCTGAAAACTGTATTGTAGAGCTATAAAGCTCAAGACATAAGAGGAACTTGGGGGTTCAATCCTGGATACATTTTGGTTCATGTACTTAGACTCTTATCTTGATATGAATCACAGTCTTCTTTTGTTGCCAATGTCAGATTTGTTCATGTGTTGCATTACTCTGTACTTTGATTCAGTTTAGCTCAACTTTTAAGAACTGTCATCTTCTTATTTAGCTCATGAATTTGAATTAAAGGATCTCTTACTATATTGTATGACCCTACATGTTAATGTACATGGTTATCTAGATTAGTGTTCTTCATACCCTATTTCAATTACTCTGTCTGATCATTGATTTCTAAAAGCACCGTCTTATTCGAATGCATGATAAGTTGTTCTTCTCATTAGCCACTGAGTTATCCCATTGATCCAAGTATACCAAATTTACCATATTCTTAAGTTACCAAGCATCTTTGACCTACAACCCCAAAGAGTTTCTTGGAGTGAAAACAAATTGGCGTCATTGCTGGGGAGAGGAGATCGAAGCTCAGCTTCCCTGGGAGACAACATAGATCTGATCTTTGATGATAGACAAAGGTTGGACACTACATTGGTTGTAATCATCTATCTGACAACTCCATGAAGGACGGATTCAGTGGTGACTCCACGATATTGAAATGTCAAAAGCGTTTGCTGCTCTTTTGGCTCGGAGGTTTGCACCTCCTGACTTCTCTTCAATTCTTGGTTTCCCACATCTAGTACATGATATGTCGGAATGGGGAGATTTTATGCCTAGCTTCAAAGAGAGCAAAGAAGACAATCCTGCAAAACACCTCATCAAGTTTCATGAGTTCATGGATCTATTAGATCTGCAGCATGAAGATGTTCGTCTGAAGATGTTCAAGTTTTCATTGTATGGTGATGCATGTCAATGGTATTTTTCTTTACCTCCTTCCATCATTTCATCATTGAAGGATTTTCACAAAGCATTCACTGAGCACTGCAAAAGGTATTTTTTAGATGAGTTCGCATTTGATAATTGTTGTGATGAATATGAATTACATTGTAATCTTGAAGATGTAAATATAGAAAGAGCTCCCCCTCATAATATGCCACATCCCTTTAATGATCTTTCAAATGTTGTGTTTTCCCATCAACATAAACTACAAATGGATAATAAAGAAACTGAATGCTCTCTTACCATCCTCAAGTCTGATTGTTATGAATTCGAAGAACTGGTTTCTTTAGCTACATAGGGAGATGATCATAAATGTATACATGATGTGGTTAATGATAGCTTCGAAGAGTATGTTGCAACAGGGGACATCTATCATTGTAACCAAAATATTGGTGATCTTCAGATGGATAACCATAGCATTGATTCTTTTGACATTGTATCAAATGCATCAACTGACTTACTTTGTCATGAAGATGAGATTGTCCCCTTTGAAAACCCCAAAGGTGATTATCAGATTGATACATTAGCGGGTGACAGTCTCAGATCTGCAACAGATTCTAAGGGCAGCCCTCCACTTTCAGATTTGTAGTTCAAGAGAAATGGTAGTGACTATGAAGAACAAGATTTTCATAAAACATCTAATCTTCAAGAAAGACAGCAAGAGGATTATGTTTCTCCTTATGTATCTTACATGTCAATGTCAGATGAGAAGGATGAATATGATGAGGTAAAAGATGATATTTTTTCAAATCTATTTCAAGATCCTATTGTTGATGACTCTATGCTTGAATCTTCATCTCTATCATTAGAAATTGTTCTTGATGTTCCCATATTTGATAAATATGGTGATGAGGAAGAAGACTTTAAGTCTTGGGAAGGATTGTTGACTACTAAAATTTCATCTAGTCTTACTTTTCAGCAAAGAGATGATCAGAGATGTTGTCATAAAGATCAGATTGCCTCCTTTGAAAACTCTGAATATGTTGAACAGACTGACATATCAGTAGAAGACAGTTTCAAACCTACAATAGATAGTAAGGACAGCTTTCAGTTTTTTGATTATAGCACACATGAAGAAGAGGATGATGAGGGCAGCTTAGAGTTTTCAGATTTGCAAAGATTGTCTAAACTTCATCTAGAACATCAGGAAAATTACAGCATATATGAAAAGGAATATGACGAGCAGAAAGGTTCAGGTCATAAATTGAGTTTGTATTTTTCTCCAACAAAGATCAAGTAGTCTACATTCAACATTAAGTTTTGTGAAGGAAAAGAAGAGTAGCATTATAGTCAGTTGGATCAGCAACTCAAAGAGGTATTTCATTGTGACTTTAATGACCCTTTTTCCAACTATTTGGAATCTATGAACAGTATATGTGTTAAATTATTTTTATCACTTGGAAATTGTCTTGATCGTCTATTCAAACCTCTTTGTTGTTGGCTATCCCTTCCATTGTTGTCTGGGTCAAGATCTAGCATGATGTCAGTAAATCAATTTCTCACATGGCTTCATTGGAAGCATGACTTCACTTGATAAGTGGCAGTACAGTTGGTTAGTGTAGGAATAGGCAGAAAAATAAGCTCGTCATACGAGCAATTAGATCTTTTTATTTTTTGAGCTCATAAATAAGCAGGGCAGGTTACAAGCAAGTTATAGGCAGGCTACAGGTAAGCTACAGGCAGGCTGCAGGTTTGCAGAGGAACAATTGCACAGGCCAGATGACTCCATGCCCAATGCTAAAGGCTACTAGAACTACTAGGTTCCTGGAAACCTCGTAGGGAGGTCTCCATCCCAGTTAGAGCCAATTGTTACCAATCAAAATGCATTGGTTTGTTGAGAGCATTTTTATCTCTCTCTCTCCATGTTTCACTCATTTTTCTTATTTTCCTTTGGCCAGTGTCTTAAACTTCTAGTTCCCTTATCCGCTCTCATTGATCTTGATTTCTCCAAACCTTTGTTATTCAGTCTTCAACCTGCATTCCAGAACTTTTCTTACAACACGCATGTCAGTAATCAACACTAGAAACATCACGCAAAACATAAAGAGCCCAGCTAGAAGCATCATACATACTCAAGCTATAGTCCAATGCAAATCTCAACACTAAGTGCCAAGTTCACTTTGCACCCAAACTCATCGAATTAGTTATGAGAGATTCATGTATGCAAAGACTACCAAGTTCCTGAGAGATGAAAATAGGTGTCGGAGAGGTTGCTCGAAATGTGGAATTACAAGAAAAATCATTGCACCAATCCAGGCCAACTCATAAATCGAGTCCACATTTCAAGTCATCAAATCCCAACATAAAACCGATTTCAATCTCTTGATTTTACCAAATGAAACCTCACCATATGCAAAGATTGTAATATCTAGATTTGCGTGAAATTTGGGATCTCTCCATCCATGGTTTTATAAAATTTATGCAGGTGAAAGCATCAGATCGCATGCAATCGCGTCATGAAGAAAGCCACGAAAAGGTTCAGACTTTGGTGGCTGCATTCATGGGTTTGTCACTCCCAAAGTGATTTGATTTCTATTCAAAATTCAAAGCTTTGTTCTATATATGGCAAACTCATGACCTACATTGGAATTCATACGATGCTTCACGTACTGCAACTATCGAGGCCGCGCATGCCCAGGGCGAGTATTCTGTTGAGATAAGCATCGACCAGGGTTCGACTCCCACTTGCGTCATTTACTTCCATAACCAATACCTTAGACAGGTCATTCTCAGAACTCAGTGGCAGCGAACGGTAAGGAGGTATGTTAATGGGAAAGGCTCAATTGTTGTTTGGCAATGGTGGAAATCGGAGAGGACTGTTGGCATTGATATGATGACTAACTGGCTTTAAAATTTGAGATAGGATGGCTTGAGTCCAACCAAAGAAGTAATAAGTTGACTGCCTAGCTGGCTTATTCTTTAAAGTAAATGGTCAAAATTATTATCTCTCATTTGAAGTAGACGGAATGCAATACTGTGTAAAAAATTCATGTTGTAGGAGTATTCGAAGATGCACATATCTCCCAAATCAACAGATGTCATCATCAGAGGCCCTAGCTATGAAACAATGTCATTCTTTGAATGCAAGTACAGTTTCACTGGAATAGGTGAGGTTGAGTCTGAACCCTAAACTATTTATGATGGTATTCTATGCCTTCTGGACACACATCTTATCTCTTCATCCACATCTGATGAGCCGAAGGTATTCTATCTTGAGATGAAAGATGATTACCATCGATTCCTTGCAAAATTCAAAACTGGAAAAAATAGCCTTTGTCAATAATGTTGGACACAAAGTTTGTAGCTGAAAGAATGAGGTTAATATCTGAAAGAAATATAGTTACCTCTTGAAGAAGGAGACAATCACATAAGTTCCAAACTTGTGATTTCAAATTCTGGAGAACAGATGGCAGCCATGGAAGCAGAGTATACTCATTTTGAAAATTTCCTTTTTGACCAAGATAGAACTTTCACCAGTGCAAAAGGAGAAATTATAACCAGTTAGCTGGTGAAAAGAAGAGCTTTCGCTAGCTAACTAGCAGATCGTAAGGCAAATTAGCTGGTGAAACCTGAGATGGCCAAAGTTGGTGAAATTTTGCCCAGATCGAAGTCTTACTAACCTGAATCTCTTGAAAACTCTTTTAATGGATAGATGTTGAATTATAGAGTCAGATCTATGATCCACTTTTAATGAAGAAGGGTTAGAAAAGGTATTCAAGTAGGTTTTGACACCTATTTTGGGGGCAACAAATCAGGGTTTTTTCCAAAATTAGCAAATTCGAATTTCATCTTTCTTAAGAGTCATCAAACAGCCTTGGAAGGCTTATCTGCATTGCACAAGGAATCTACATCATCTGAAGACCATTAAATGTGGAATTGACCTCATTTTGAGGATCATTCCTTATCTTTTGTAAATCAGTTTTGACTTTCTATCTTTAGCATATCTGATCCATTCTTTTAGGATCTGAAAACTGTATTGTAGAGCTATAAAGCTCAAGACATAAGAGGAACTTGGGGGTTCAATCCTGGATACATTTTGTCTCATGTACTTAGACTCTTATCTTGATATGAATCACAGTCTTCTTTTGATACCAATGTCAGATTTGTTGATGTGTTGCATTACTCTGTACTTTGATTTAGTTTAGCTTAGCTTTTAAGAACTGACATCTTCTTATTTAGCTCATGAATTTGAATTAAAGGATCTCTTACTATCTTGTATGACCCTACATGTTAATGTACCTGGTTATCTAGATTAGTGTTCTTCATACCCTATTTCAATTACTATGTTTGATCATTGATTTCTAAAAGCAATGTCTTATTCGAATGCATCATAAGTTGTTCTTCTCATTAACCATTGAGTTATGCCATTGATCCAAGTATACCAAATTTACCATATTCTTATGTTACCAAGCATATTTGGCCTACAACCCCAAAGAGTTTCTTGGAGCGATAACAGAACTATTTCTATCTCACTCTCACTGACTTCATCTTCATCTGATGATGAGATGTCTTCTTTGGTGCATAAGTTTTTCTTGAAAACTTTCTTTGTGGTTCTTTTGCCTTTATATGCTTGTTTGTTTTTTGAGTAACCTGCATCATTTCTCTTTTTCTTATGAGGACATTTGTTAGCCAAATGACCAATACCATCACAATTAAAACAAATTAAAGGAAGCTTACCTATATACCTGTCATTGGTTCCCTTGTTCAGTCTTTTGAAAAAGTTGGCCACTTCTTCATCATCTTCCGAGACGTCACTATTTTTGCTATGTTCTTTTTCTCATTGCTTTACCTTTTGCTTTGATCTTTTGGATTCTCTGAAGGATTCTTCTTTTACATCTGGATTTTCATGTTCAGTTCTCATTTCATATGTTGTGAAGATTACGTGTAGTTCATCCATGCTTATTGAGTTTAGATCTACTCTTTCTTATAGTGTTGATATCTTAGGGTCAAATCTCATAGGAAGAGATATTAGTACCTTTTGAACAATTACAGATTCTTGAATTTCTTCTCCCAATCCCATTATTGTATTTACTGTTTCATTGACTCATAAGAAGCAAGCTGCAATATTCTCATCTTCCTTCATCTTTAGTTGTTCGAACTGGCCTCTATAAGTTTGAAGCTTTGCTGCTTTGAATTTTGAATCTCCTTCATAAATATTTAGAAGTTTGTCCCAAATATATTTAGCAAATTTACAATGTGCAACTTTGGTGAATATCGTTTCACAAAGACCATTGAGAAGTGCATTTGTGGCTTTGGAATTATTCTGACCGATTTTCACTACTTTGTCATTTGTTGGTAGAACTATTGGTACTGTGTATCCATCTACAATTGATTGCCAAATTTCAAATCCCTATGCCTGTATATGTCTTCATCCTTATGCTCTAAAATGCATACTTATGTCCATCAAACAGTGGTATTCCATTTTTATACAAGTTGTTTCTCTCCATGATCTACCTTTCATTGGTTAAACTGGTTTTTGAAGGAACTTGCCATGATACCAATTGTTGGATTATCGAGAGGGGGGGTGAATCAGTAATAGAGAAATTTAATGCTTTTTAACCATATAATCCAAGTGTTATATCAATGTAGCATTATCATCCAATAACTGCAGAGTAAATAAGAAATTGAACAAATGAACAATCATGCGCATACACAGTACACCAGTGTTTTACATGGAAACCCAAAGTGGGAGAAAACAATATAATGTTTTTTTTTTATATGTCTTGAAGAATTACATTCATTAGAAGCACCAACTTCCTTTGTTTTCCAGCTACAACTGGAACGAGGCTCGAACCCCATAGTTTCTTAAGCTACAACCTGAGGGAACCTCCAACTCCCCAATTCTCTAGCTATAACCAGAAGGAGGCTACAACCCTCTATGTTCTCTATCTACAACTGGAAGGTGGATACAACCACCTGTCCTTGCCCCATCCAACCACCCTGACATATAAGTAGAATGATGGAACCATTGTCACACTATCACCTTGAGATATATTTTTGTAAACCTGTACCAATAAACCTGCACCAAACAACATGTACCAATAAACCTGAACCATGCATCAACCATGCATCAACCTGTATCTCAGCCTGTATTATGTTAATGTTTGCAGCTTCCTAAGACATTCTCCAGATTGTACTCCTTTGTGACTGATTTGATTTGATCTATGATGACACTTATCCAAGAAAGGATAAGTGGGGCACTTGTCCGAGAAGGGATAAGTGTGGTTGGGCTTATAACCCAATGTCCAGTGGAGAGAACATGAGGACATGTCAAGGGAGTTGACCCTTAATGTCATACACTATGGGAGTTGACCCTAGTGTTTCTAGAGGGTGTAGCCTCTAGAAGTCCACATGGAGTGCCATGCATGACAAAATTTTCTCCAAATCGTACTCCTCTGTGAATTGAGTTGAGTTGATCTGTGAGGACACTTATCCGAGAAGGGATAAGTGGAACACTTATTCGAGAAGGAATAAGTGCATTTGGGTTTATAACCCAACGTCCCATGTGGAGAGAACATGAGGACATGTCAAGGGAGTTGGCCTTTGATGTCATACACTATGGGAGTTGACCCTAGTGTTTCTAGAGGGTGTAGCCTCTAGAAGTCCACATGGAGTGCCATGTGTGACTAACTTTCTCCCGATCATACTCCTCTGTGAATTGATTTGAGTTGATCTATGAGGACACTTATCTAAGAAGGGATAAGTGGAACACTTATTCGAGAAGGAATAAGTGCATTTGGGTTTATAACCCAATGTCCCATGTGGAGAGCACATGAGGACATGTAAAGGGAGTTGACCATTGACGTCATACACTATGGGGAGTTTACCCTAAGTGTTCCTAGAGGGAGTAGCCTCTATAAGTACACATGGGAGTGCCATGTGTGAAAAATATTTTGCTACTATGGTGGTTTTGTACCACTGGTGGAGACTGCGTGTCTCTGGATAGTAGTTTTGTACTACTATGGAAATATACCTCCCTAGATAAGATGGAGTGTTGATGTTTCAGCATCGGGTAAAACTTCTCCTAGATTGGGATGCATACCAAGGGAGATAGGATACATTTATCACAAAGGTGCACTTCTGGTAAATGGGCCTAGACGTAGTCCTTCCTTGATCATGACAAGGAATAATATGGACTCGAGGTGCTTGAAGTTATTTCCATGTGTCAGTTAGCATCAAGCGAACATTCACTCATAGGTGTGTGCCTGTGGTGAAAGATACTGGTGTGGTGTTTGTCCTAGTCATGGTGATTTGACAAGGAATTATAAAGACTCAAGATGTTATATGCTATTACATGCAGACCCAAAGTGAGCCTAATCTTAGAGAGAGTTAATTGGCTCAGAGGGAGAATTGCAGAAGGAGTTTCTCCTCGGTACAGGTGGGAGAGAGATGTATCTGAAGACTGACAGATAAGTGTCATGAGTCTAGGGTGAAGTTTGTATACTTCAAAGACAAAAGTGGCATGTTGCAGAATTTCTCCCTCATTGAGAGGGAGTGTTGATGTTTGGACAACATCGGGAAGACATTCTCTAAAGATAATAATTAACAATATAATTATTATTGATTATTCAATATAGTATATAATAAGTAAATGATAATAATAAGTAGTTATTGATTATGCAAGGGACGCATCCTTTCATGGATGGTCACCTTATGTTCCCTATATATGGAACACTCATTATTGTAATAATATATCTAATATCTCTCATATCTCACATGAATAAAAACTAACATAATCAACCTGTACCATAAAAAAGTACATCAACCATGCACCAACCTATACCAAACAACCTGTAATCAACCTGTACCATAAACAAGTGCATCCAACCATGTACCAAGTATGTACCAATCATGTATCAACTACTCATCAACTATGACTCATCAATATGTACCAACATCATCAACTATACACCTCATGTATTTGCCAACTCATCAACTACTTGTATCAACCATGTACCCAACATGTACCTCAACCAAAAGCCCTCATAAATTTCATCATCCAAATCTGATTTGTAACTCTATAATAAACCTGGTGCATATGATCACATACCTGCAAACCTTCCTTAACTTTAACAACAAGAGACTAACATTTTCAACAAACTTTTCTTTAGTCTCACATGACTAGTTTTGGATTAGTCAACAACCCTAACTTGAAATAATCATAACTATGTACCTGTAATGAATAAAGATATGAAAATAGTACACAATGTTATTCAGTGTGTTTTATGAAATTCCTCTAGGTCTCACTACTTGGAACCTCTCAGAAAAGGAGTTATATAAAAAATGGCATACCTTGTTGAATTTTGGCTTATTCTAGAGAGCGAACTTGTAGAGCGTGCCCCGCACAAAATATGCGTTGTATGGATCTGGAAATTTTACAAAGAATACTACAGACTATACTCTAACTAAAACATTTGTTCTTACTTAATTTGGATCTTTTATGAATAATTTATGATGTTTTTACCCGAAACACATGTCTTAGACTAGTTTTAGGACTAGCCACAAACCCTATTTTCCACAGAGTGTAACTCCAAAAATACAATGACCCACAAGCTGAAATTAGTACCACATCTACTTGAATATGTTTTCTCAAAGGAATCTCATTTTCATGATATGAATCATTCTATAAAAAACATTATTGCAAAAATGGTGAGATGACCTGTAAATAGCATACCTTAGAAAGCATCATCAAAAGAATTTATCCTCCCTTGAGTTTTGGCCTTCTTTACTTCACCTTCTCTCTGAAATTTGGCTTAGATATCCCTTCGTTACCTCAGTCACCTGTAGATATTCAATATTCTCAAGTGTGATTAAAATGAGAGAGCCTTGCCTCTTATTTATACTTTCATGTAGCTTCCTCAAGGGGTTACCTTTTAACCATCTTAACCCACTTTCCTTATTTTAGGGTTA
>SNQJ01S0029966.1:68718-94159 GCA_010110895.2 Picea sitchensis
ATATATATATATATATATATATATATATATTCTTTTCAGATGCGGACTTCCAATACAAATGCAATTACCGCTCATATGGAAATTCTTTCCTAAATTTGTTTGGAGGTTTTCTTAAAGTAATATTTTATGTCTTGATGGGTTTTAAATTAATTTCAAATTTGGAGGCTTTTTAAGTTATATTTTTAAGTTATATTTTATTGGGAAGTTTTTTGGGGTAATATTTATGTGATTGATGGGTTTTAAATTTTAAATTTGGATTTTTTTTTTCTAAATTATATTTTATGATGGATGAGTTTTTTATTTTAAAAATTTGTTTTTGAAAATTTTAGTTTTAGTGAAAATTAATTATTATAAAAAAAATTAAATTATTGAATAAAAATTAAGATTTATAAAAATTTATATATATATATATATATATAAACTCAAATTTTGAAATAAAAGTAATCACAACAAATTTTGTAAAATTAAATTGTAGGGAAATGGTCAGAGGAATAAGGATAGATGACTTAGCATGATTACTTTCTTTTAATCAAAACTATTATAAAAACAATTAAACAATTTGAATGGAGTGAATTAAGAGTGAAATATTAAATACTCTAGATTTTTGTTTTATTCCTAATTAAATTGTAGGGAAACAACCTTCTAAAAAATTAAATATCTAAAAAAGTTATTAGATACAACCATTTTTGTTTAGCTATGTTATTACTAAAGAATGCTTGAGGGATCAATCAAGATTGAATTATTGAATATAAGCATTTCCATTTGGCTATGTTGCGATGAAATAGCTTTCTAGGAACAAATGGTTGAACATAAACACTTTTATTTAGCTTAGTTGTTGGAAAACTACCCTTAAGAAATGAATCAAGGGTGAATAATTGAACACAAGAAGTTCTATTTGGCTACATTATTGTGACACAATTTTCTTTATTATCACGAAATGGCCTTTAAAAAATTAAAAGGAAAATAATTGAACACAAGCACTTTTGTTTGGATAAGTTGTTATGAAGTTGATTCGATGATTCGATGAAGGAGTTTGAAGTTGATGCCTTTGCAACTGGGCGGGAAACTCAAAAATGGCGGTTGGGGAGATTGGTCGGCAGGAGGAGACGACTCACTGGGCCATGGTATGGCTTACTTGTAAGAATGGAGGAGTAGATTTTTAACCGGCCTGCTTTTTTTCTTTAGTGAAGGTTTGTAGCGTCCCCACACTCTCTCTCTCTCTCTCTGTGGGTTTTTTTTTCTTCAGTTTTTTAGTACCCCGTGACTCTTACTGTTGTCTGCCTTGTTTCTTGGACTCTTGATTTTGTCCGGGTCTTTTAATGAAGACTATCTCTGAGCAATGATGAGATTCAGTTGGAGAAGCTCCTCAGTCTTTTTTAGCTTTCTCTCTAAAAGTTTAAGTTATTTTAGAGGTGTTAGCCTTTTATTCTAACACAACTTATCTTATGTCGGGTTTAGTGAAGTTTTAGGGAGTTTAGTTACTATTTTTGGGAACTAGTAGTGTTGTTCTCTGGCAAAGTGGTCCTTGTGCGGTTTAATACGCCATTACTTTAGTTATTACTCTTTCTTACTACATTATACGTAAGTAAGCAAACTTTTAATGGTGTTTGGGTAGTTGGGCCTGGGGTGACATAGGGGAATCCCTCGACCTTACAAACTATGCCAAGGGTTGAGGAAGCCATCAATAGCCTCATGAGCGAGGCAGATGAGGAACTGTGGAAGGAAGCTGGTCTTTTCGATAAGACAAAACTTAAAGAACCTGATAACTCTTCTAAAGGGAAGTACTCACTCGGGTCTCGTCCCTTTTTTAGAATACTAAAAACTCCACTATCCCTTTAGCTCTATCTCCCGGGACTTCGAATCATTCTTTAAGTTTCAGACAGAGCACAGAGGGGGGTTATGTTCCTCAGAGTAAGTTCGCTCTTAGCAACAAGAAATTTCCCTTTCGGCCTGTGCAGGAAGGTAGCTTTCCAGGGCTTCGTCCTCGCATTAGTAGAAGGTAGTGGAGAGCTAAAAAGAAGGTGCATAAAATGGTTTTGGACTCCGATGTCGGGCTAGCAGAGACTTGTAGCCTGGCCTTGTGCGGACTGGTAGGCAAGTTGTCTTATAAGTATCTCTTTAAGGTTGACTTGGGGGAATGGGTGGCTACAACCTGGGGGGGCATTTTTGGGATACTTTCCAGAGTTTATTTCACTTACCAAAGGTTGGTTTGGAATTATCTGTAAGTTCACAGAAGACACGAACCTGCTACTTGACCAGAACTAGATTTTGGGGCGTTGCATTTTAATGCTTAAGCGGTGGAGGCTTGCTTTTAACCCTGATACCGAATACTTCCACCTACGACATGTTTGGGTCTTATTACCTGGTCTTCCTCTTCAGTTATGGAACAAAGAAGCCTTGGTCGCCATTGGAAACTCTTTAGGTACTTTCCTGGCACTAGAACCAAACCTTTTATCTTCACCCGTGAGGAAAATAGGTAAAATTCTGGTGAAGCTTGATATTCATAAAGGATTACCTGAACTACTAGATATCGATTGGTGAGGTAGAAGATTTGTCCATAGGTTGGATTACCTCGGAATCCAATTCAGGTGCAACATTTTCCATAAAATGGGACACCTACGCGACAACTGTGGGGGAAAGGGTGAAGAAGATGATATTTCAGAAAATACAACTCTACACAGAGATCTGGAGGATTGTGAAGCAGAGGAGAACTCTGTTTGGATTGAATGTGTGTATCCAGGCTCGGAGTCACCTTTGAAGCCAGATTTTGATTCCACTGTTTCGGGTAAGTTACTTCACTACTGTCCAGTTTTATATAACTCGCTTTCTTTACTGGAAAAGGTTGATTTGGAGAATTTCCCTTCACTTATTTCTTTAGTATCCCTTGGGAAGGATTCTGCGGGGGGAAGGTAGGGGTCTATTTTTCCAAGGCCTTTACCTTCCTTTCCCTTACCTTTGAGTGATCCTTTGAAGTTTGGGGGACCTATGGCTTCGGCCTCGTCACAGCCAAGTGAACAAGAGGGATTACTGGTAGGGGATTCCCTACCTCCTACCCCGTCTGGTGATTTTTCTACAAGGATTTTTCCTTCCCTTGACACTCCTTCTTCCAGTATTTCCTTTACTCAACTTCTGTTGCAAGTTTCGGATGAAACTCCTTGTCTCCCGGATTTTTGGGAATCGGAGGAAGGGGAATCCTCCCTCAATGAAGTACTGGAATCTTTGATCCCTTATCTAAAGGATAGCGATCCTCCAATACCTCTTCCTACCTTTTTTGGCAAAGCACTCATCAATCCAATGAAATTTTTGGGAGAGGTTAACACGTCACCACTTGCTGAGGTCATTACAAACAAGGATTATGCCTCGTCAAGAGGACGGGGCATCAAATACTCTCCAGTTAAGACCAAAATCTTAAGGAAAAAAATTCAAATAGAATTTTCTCTTCCTTTAGTGGAGGATCCCACCACGTCTGACCGTGGGGCACTTCGAGTGGTGAAGGCCCTAGCAAGGTCTAAACCATGAATTTGTTATCCCTTAATATTCGAGGGATTGGTGGGTCCCTTAAATCTGTTGCTTTCAGACGAGTTTTAGATACTACTCTACCTAATATTATTTTTTTACAAGAAACTATGGTTATAGACATTCAGGCCAGATCCTTTGCTTTTAGATTTCGATCGTCTTGGGGTATTTGTGCAATCAATGCGGTTGGTACTTCAGGGGGCTTACTTATGATGTGGGACCCTTGTTTTTTAAGTTTGATTCCTCTCCTTACATGAGGTGGGATTTTGTTAACAGGTAAGATCAAAGCTTCAAAAAAGAAAA
Source organism: Picea sitchensis (assembly GCA_010110895.2). Taxonomy (NCBI): domain Eukaryota; kingdom Viridiplantae; phylum Streptophyta; class Pinopsida; order Pinales; family Pinaceae; genus Picea; species Picea sitchensis. Next base: position 72,538 of record SNQJ01S0029966.1, read on the forward strand.
TCAACTTTCTCAATATCTATGGACCGTGTTTGGAGTGTAAATTTTTCTAGACTTCTTTGGCAAACAGTGGACTGCTCTCATTAAGGAACCTTGTGATTGCTGGTGATTTGAACTTGACGACTTCGAGTGGCGAAGTTTGGGAAGGAAGTAACTATAGTGGGCCTCTATCTAACTTTTTCATTTCCTTGTTCAATTATCATAATTTAGTGGATGCTCATCCAGATAAGATTGCACCAACCTGGAGTAATGGACGCTCGGGCACAGGTTTCATTGCCAAAAGGCTAGATAGGTTTTTTGTGTCAGAAGACTTTTTAATGAATACCAGTTTGTTTAGATCGGTTGTGGTGCTTCCCTTTATGTCTAATCATGCTCCTATGTTATTACAACTGTATTCATCGACTCATCGTAAAGCTTTCTCTTTTAAGTTTAATCCTTGTTGGTTATTAGACTCTGATTGTAACAGTTTGGTACATGAACTTTGGTTGAATCTGAAGTATCTTCAGGAGGATGATATTAAACGAAGAGTTAATAGGAAACCGAAGGATTTAAAAAATATATCAAAAGGATGGGTCAAAAGAGTTAGAACTCGGGAATTTGCTGTTATGTTAAAACTCGAATCTGATATCAAAGTTTTATTACAGAAGATTGTGGATGGTTCTTTCATCCCGGAGGATGAGCCAACTCTGATCCAACTGGAATCAGAAAGGAATAACTTACTAAAAGTTCAGGAGGACCATTGGAGGCTTAAAAGCAAGGCAGTCTGGTTACAAAGTGATGATCTTAATACCAAGTTCTTTCAGTAGTACGCCAATCACAAGTGTATTAATAAACATTTATGGGAAATCGGAGATAACAATGGCCTCGTTCATAAAGGTAAAGAAGAGATCTTGAAGGAAGCGGAAAAACACTTTAAAGATTTTTTCAATCCAACTTTTATCTCTCCAACAACTGAACAAGTTGAGGCGGTGAGATGTTTCAACAGATGGATCAATGAGGAAGAAGTTTGAGCTCTCTATGAACCCGTTAGTGAAAAGGAACTGAAAATGTTTTTAAATATTTTCAGGAGGGAGAAGAGTCTGGGCCCTAATGGCTGGACTATGGAATTCTTTCTACACTTCTTTGACTTAATTAAAATGGATCTCCTAAGTGTTGTGGAGGATGTTCGCATCAGTGGTCATTTGGCAGGTAGCTTAAACTCTACTTTTCTAGCACTAATCCCCAAAATTAATAATCCTCAACATTTTGGGGACTTTAGACCCATTTCGCTTTGCAATATTGTTTATAAAATGATCTCAAAATTTTTAGCTATCCGTATCAAACATGTCCTGTCAAAGACACTCTTAGCAGAGTAGTTTGGATTTATGGAGGGCAGGAAAATTCACGATGCTATAGGTACAACGTATGAGTGTATTCATAGCATAACTAAGGGAAATAAAAAAGCTCTGATTCTGAAGCTCGATCTTCAAAAAGATTATGATCATGTTGATTGGGATTTCTTGCGCTCGATTTTACTTCAAGTAGGGTTTGGAGTGGCCATGACAAATTGGTTAATGGCATGTGTAACCTTGATGTCTATGGTTGTTCTTGTCAATGGGGAGGCAACAATTTTTTTCAGGAGTGGAAGAGGTCTTCGGCAGGGGTGCCCATTGTCACTGTTACTTTTCATTTTGATGATGGAGACCTTAATCTTGCTACTGAAAAAGAGTCAAAGAGAAGGATCTTTAACTGGAATTAAAGTGTCAAGACTCTCGAAAATCCTTCATTTGTTTTTCGTCGATGATGTTTTATTGCTAACTTATGCTTCTCTGCAGGAATGGAAGGTGATTATGCGCCTGATTGATAAGTTCTGTTTGGTTACGGGATTTAGGCTGAATCCTGTTAAGTCGGTTGTTCTTTCATCTGGTTTATCAGAAGCTGAACTGGGCCCGTTCAAGCATATTCTCCCGTTCAATTTTACTGATATTTCCAGTGGTTTCAAATACCTTGGGTACTTTTTGAAAGCATGCATCTAGAAAACTGAAGACTGGCGATGGTTATTAACTAAAGTGGAGAAGAGGATAAATAACTGGAGTTATAGGTGGTTATCTTTGGGAGGAAGATTCACTTTATGTAAAATTGTTCTGGAAAGTCAACCAATGTACTAGTTTGCACTAGCCACAATCCCTCAGTCTATCCTCAACCGTTTACGAATTTTACTCTTTAATTTTTTATGGAATAGAAATACTGATACTAAACATTATCACCTTTGTCATTGGGAGATTTTGGCCCGTCCAAAACTTTTGGGAGGATGGGGTTTACGCAACATATACTCTTTCAATAAAGCTTTGACAACTTCGACTCTATGGAGGGTGCTCACAAAAAAGGGATTGTGGAAAAAAATCTTAAAGGAAAAGTATTTCCCACATCTATCAATGACAAATTGGCTAAAATCTGAGAATTTAAAATATCCTTCGGCCTGTAAAATTTGGACTAGCCTTGTTAAGGTAGTTCCTTTGATTACTAATTGGCTTAGTTGGAAGCCGGGTACTGGTTATCAGGTGGAAATTGAGAGAGACATAATCTTGGGGCTGGAAGAGGACTCCTTCTTATCCAATTCCCTTATTAATGAACTTAATCATAATCGGATCACAGTCCTAGCTCAGGCTTGGTGGCCACAAGAATTGGTTTATATTCTCCCTACTTGGTATAAAAGTTTCGATCTGAAACTTTCAGACAGTTTAGCAATGGAGTGGGACAATTATAAGAGGGCTCTTCAAGCCTCCGACATTGCTATATCGAACTCTGATGATGAACTCATCTGGTCTGGAGGTGATTCATCTAGAATTTTAACCACAAAGAATGTTTATGAGGCCATTATTTTCACTCAGAACTTTAAACGTATAAAAAATTGGCGCAAACATATTTGGAAGGGGAACATTCAACTTAAAATCAAATTGTTCTTGTGGCTGGCGGTGGTAGATAAGGTTTTAACTTGACAAATTCTACAACAAAGAGGCTGGTTGGGGCTTGGAAGGTGTCATTTATGTAAAAACACCAGCGAAGAAAATGCTCATCTTTTCATTCACTGTAACTTTACCAAACAAACATGGATTAAAATTTGCTCCATTAAAAAACTCAAGGATAAATGGGAAGGTTCAAATCTTGATGTTTGTCTTACAAATTGTTTGGAAAACAAGACAATTTCTACTAGTCCGACAACTCTCTTTGTTTGGCATATTTGGCTAGAAAGGAATGCGGTATTATTTGAAGGAAAAGCGCCATCTGTCCATGTGGTTGCAATTAAAGTTCTGGGAGCTTTACAAAAACCCGAGGTAAGATTGGGCACTACCACTAAACGAAGATTCAGTCCAGATTTCCCTCTTGTGTTTCCGATGGCCCTTTTTGATGGTGCTGCTCAGAACCAAGGTACTTGTAGCGGAGCGGGAGGTATCATCAGATTATCTTCAAATAAGGTTTTTAAATGGTTTTTCAACTGTGGTAAAGGGACTAACACAAGGGTTGAGTTATTGGTTGCTTGGGTAACCCTTTTTTTAGTTGATCACTTAAATCTTCACAAGATTCAAGTCCTGGGTGACTCAAAGATAATTATTGATTGCCTAAATCGCAAAAATGTCTTACAAGTGTCTACTTTAGAAGGTTGGAAACATAGAACAACTATGTTGGTTAACAAGTTTACAAGTGTCCATTTTTTTCATATATATCGGGAATACAACATGGAAGCGGACTGGTTGTCAAAGAAGGCATTAATAGCAACCGAAGGAGTCATCTCACTTCAATTATGAACGAGAGCTTTGGCGGGACCTATTAGACAGATTAATATATATTAAGTTTTGATGGTCCCGTGAGTCAGTCTATGAACTTTGGTCCTTTTTTGGTGGGAGGCGATCAACAGAACAATCTTGTGGAGACCAAAACTTTGTTTATCTTATCTTTTTATGGTTCTTTTGGGCTTCCTTCAAATCTTTTGGATGTTTATTTCTTGGATCTCTAGTAGATGTCTGTGGAGATAGCATAGACTTTTTGTAAAGCATGTTTTGTTAGTCAAGATAATCAAGTTCAAACTTGGTACTATTGATACTTTTGGGTTGTAAAAATTATATTATCTTAATATAATTGTGCAAATTTTCATTTGGAAAAAAAATGTTATGAATAAACTTTTAAGGGGTGAATCATTAAGCATGAACCTTTTCGTTTAGCATGTTTAGTAAATTTATTGCAAAACAATGCTCAAGGGGTAAATTAGGGGCAAATCATTGAACATGGGCACTTTTATTTGGCTAAGGTGTCATAACAAGAGAAACATCCCTTGGAAGATGAATCAAAAGTGAATACAAACACTTTTATTTCACTAAGCTACCAAGACATAGATGTAATCCTCCATTATAACTACCTAAGGCTTGTGCCTAATGCCAAATACTTATTTGTCTTATCATGTTTATCTTAAATACACAATTAATGTTTAAATTATTTTTTAACATTTTTTTTTGCAATTTCTATGGTTTTCATATTCTTATATTGAAAAACTATTTTGAATTATGGTGAAATTGACCACCAAGATTATAAGTGGTATATATCTTAAGATTTTTCATGACTTCCAATCCACCAATATTATTTTCAACATCTAATCCATTAATTTCAATATATTTTAAGTCAATTTTTACTACCAAAACATTAATTAATTATTCAATTTTAAGAAAAATAAATGATAAGATCTCGATAACTAACTTATTACTTCACTCCTCAACCATAACTCAAGTAACCAAAATAAAATAAATTTATAAATTTATTAAAAAAACACTAACTACTAACTAATGATGATTGAAGCCAATTTTATTTTTATGTTCCATAAATCTAAGAGAATGGGAATCTTCATGTCTAGAAGATTAATGGGAATCTTGATGTGTGGAACATTTGCTTTCATGTTGGGTTTGGGTGGAGTATACTTCAATTTTCTATACTTCAATTATTACATTTGTCTCTTTCTTTGTATATCATTGCCACAAGAGTACGAAGGAGTCCAAGGAACACCTTGCTTTTATGTGTTGTTTTTGTCTTGCGTGTTAAGTTGGTATTAGGTGAGGTTTAAATCCTTGTTGTAATGACAAATTTGTACGGGTTAAAAATAAATTTGCATTATTGTACCAGATATTCATTGAAATGCATGTGAAAGGACACTGTATTTAAGTATTTTTAATGGATAAAAATGTCCAACTCTGGATCCACAAATGGACACGTGGTTAAATGTTGGTGACTCATTTCAATGATGCTATATGGATCACAAAGACACGTGGTTAAATGTTGGTGACTCATTTCAATGATGCTATATGGATCACAAAGACACGTGGTTAAATGTTGGTGACTCATTTCAATGATGTTCTATGGATTCACAAATGGACATGTGGTTAAATGTTGGTGACTCATTTGAATGGTGTGGTTTGTACTTCACTTTATCTGCAAAGGAATCAAATCTCAAGAAGGGGAATCATTTCTCTCAAGTTTTAAATCTTAAAGGACGAAATAAAAATAATAATTTAATTTTTTCACACATTCTCATAAATAAAAATGCAAGTTAAAAGGCGAGGATAGGCACACATATCATGAGAGTCTATTGGGTTCTTAACAAGTTGGGTTGGTTATTTTAATGATGGTTTGGGTTTAAAATTTGATAAGTATGCTTTGGTTACTTTAATATGATTAATTAAGATTTTGTTAATATGATTGATTAATATTTTTTAATATAGAGTTTTCAAAAAGCTGAGATATTGCTTAAATTTATCATTTGAAGAGTTGAAAAATAATAAAATATGTTGTTTACAAAATGTGTAATTATGGATAGGCAAATTGGATTATTTTATAATAGAATGAAATTATTAGTGCAAGATGTATATTGTAATTGACAATTTCAATGTAGATCATAATGCAAAATGGTGTTGTGATGGAAGCACTAATATTCCTAGACATGCAAATTTGATGCTATAATTTGGTCGAGTAGTTCAATCATGTTAATAACCTATCGTGTTACTTTTGGTGTGTTGACCTTTGTCAACTGACACAACACTACATGAATGTGTGCACATAAATAAATCAATACTTTATCATTTATAGAAAATTACCATTAAAAAAAATAGTCTTCATCTTTTTATCTCTTCTAGTTCTTGTTTTTGGTATGTTTATGTAAGTTAGAGAATATGATCAGATATGAAATGAAGCATTTTGCATTTCCTTAATTATATTATATACTCCATGCAGGAATTGTAAACAAATGCATTAGTTGAATTGTAAACAAATGCATTAGTTGATTTCATTTTGTGATAAAATTTCATCTTCTTCATATCTTGTTGTATAATAACAAAAATTTAGAGTTGAGTTAGTTAACAATTTTTATTATGTGTATAGAAAATGAACAAATTTATGCTACCATATGTAGTGTGAGGGAAGGGATGGAGAACCACCCAAACACACACACTAAAAAGGGGATATGTAGTGTGAGGGAAGGGATGGAGAACCACCCAAACACACACACTAAAAAGGGGGAAAGAGAGGGGTGGAGTCGCTACTTGATTTTAGGACTCAATCAAGAAACCCTAACATGAGGAAAGAGAGAATTAAGAAGAGAGGGTAGCCTATTATGTTAGTATATGGTTATAGATTATTACTATGCTTCACATAGGTTTCAGAAGTTGGGTTTTACTAGAAAATTAGATAAGAAAAATAAACTAACTAGTTAGAGTTAATTTACTGGAAATTCCTTTAAAAACCCTCATGATGGAAACACAAAAAGAAGTATGGAAAAAACTCACCCGAAATTCATTGTTGTAGGTGTTAAAGTTGTTTTGGCAGAAGAGGAGTGACATGCCTCCAAGAGTGATCCACATGTTGGAAGACCCTACACATGCATCTAGAATTTCCTACGAGACAAGACTTGAATTGATCTCTAATACATGTACGCACACACACACAAGCACAACAAAATACTAGATCTACTACCATAAAAGATATATTAATAATAAAACTAAGTAAAGAGACCCTAATTCCTTTAGAAAGTATGATACCTTCCTTGCCCTAGAGTTGATGGAATCTCCCTCGAGGTTGTAGGGTTGAAGTGTCCAAGGTGTGATTGGAACTATGCCAACAAAAATTCCCTATGATGAATAAAAAAACCTTCACTGTAACAAGTCTTAAAGGTTGGAACCAAGCTAATCACAAAGAGGTGTTCGAGATGACAGGTGCAAGTGGCTCAAGAACATAGAAGAGGTGGAAGATCAAGATATGTTGCTTATTTGAATGCGTACCTACAAAGTAGGGTTTCCAAGATAGGTTTTTGGAAGAGTCCAAAAGAGCCAAGAGTAGTTGAGCCCTTTTACAAAGAGATTCAATGGTATAAATAAACATGATAATGACTTTAAGGCATGGGTGTACATTAGGTTATCCATTGGAGGGTATGAGTCATATGGAATAGTGGTAGCATGTTCATTTACTCAATACCATAGGTTTGATAGAACTATGCAATGGGATTTTAGGCCCAAATAACCTCTCTATTATGTGTATTGCAGAACATAGATGAGGTACCCTCTTAAGGACCCACGATATACTCTTTGCTAAGATACAAGGTATGGTTAATGAAGTTCGACTCATTCTAACTCTATTAATAGCAACCAAAATGGATTTGGGTGTTGTGAATCTCATAATGAAGCATCCTAAGTGATTACAAACCCAATGGGGGGCTTACACCTTCAACCAAACCCATAAGTTAGGAAATATCCCAAATGAGTGCCTTAAGAGTCAAAGTGAATCTAACTAACAACTAAGGGCTAGAAACCAAGGGAAAGAAGGCATCCAGGTCCCACCTAAGTGCTAGACATCCCTAAGAGGTCACATATAGGCTACCTAAGTGCTAGACATCCCTAAGAGGTCACATATAGGCTAAGGAAGGGGGAACTCTATGAAGGTGGAGGTAGCACAAGTGGACATCACATTATATCACCTAATGGGTAGGTGTATGTGAGTACTCAAGTGTGAATCTAATACACTATGATGCCAATGTATGTTTAGTGTATGACTGTCTAATTTTGTATGAATTAATTAAGTATACAAATTGTGTCATAAATTAAACAATGTATAATGCATTAAGTTGATTTGACTGGTAAAGTCTACGAAGGTATACATACCCTACCCCCTCTCTGGATTTGAACCTATGACCTCTTAAGAAGAAAGACATGTTCTTAACCATTAAGCCCACTCAGGCTGTATATAAATAAAAACCTTCTTATCCTTCTTATCAATTATAACATAGTAATCAAAATCATTTCACCATAAACTACTCAAACAAGGGGAGTTGCTAAGCAACAAGTCCTAGCAACAAGTCCCTGCCAAAAAGGCAGAAAGGTAAACACGTGAGTGTGAAGGGAGATGTGCAACAAGTCCCTGCCAAAAGGGCAGGAAGGTAAGCACGTGAGTGTGAAGGGAGACGTCTAAAGACGGTCGAGCCACATCGCTGCGTTTGATCTCCCTGTCCAGGTGTAGTGCTCAAATCTTGTACGTGCACGCCTTTCCCGCTGTTTGAACGCAGTTGTTGTAGGGAAGGGATTTATGGCTCAATACATGGCGTTCGTCAACACCGCAGGCCGACAAAAGAATCAAGGGGTGGCGCTCCGTGTAGGATCAGACCAATTAGTGTTATATCGCTGCAAGATTGCAGGGTACCAAGACACACTGTACGCGCATTCTGTTCGCCAATTCTACCGGGAGTGTAATATTTTGGGCACCGTAGACTTCATATTCGGGAATGTCGTTGTAGTGTTTCAGAGCTGCACTCTGGTACCGAGGAAACCGATGCAAGTCAAAAAAACACAATCACTGCACAGGGAAGATCTGAGCAGGAAGATAAACGATGAGCAGGAAGAGAAATATAAAGTGTTTTACAATAGTATCTATGCTCAAAATATTGCACAAAGAGTTCGAGTCCCTCTGGTAAAGCACAATATCATTACCTTTAAGAGTTGAAGTACTTCTTAAAAAAGCTAATATGGAACTCAACTATTTCAGTGTGTCCCTTCTAAAAAGGCTCTTGGGCGGTAAGTTGAAGCTACTAAGGCTCCTTCTCATAAGTTCTTCAAAGAATGAAATTCATTGTTCATTGCACTTTCTATTTTCTGTCATTGAATTTGTTTGCTTTCCTGTGACGACAGAAGCCCGAATGGTTGCCGCTACTTCTCCTTCTTCTACCAACACTAATGATTTGAATCGATCGACAGGTATGAATCATAGTACCGAGTTTTCACCACAAATTGAATTTTACTTTCAGTCTTCGCAATCTGCGAAATTTTTTGATAGTACATATATTTTACACTTGACTGAATTTTCTGGTGCCCCAACGTTAAGTTTTCCATGGAGATAAATGGTGAGCAGGAAGATAAACTATGAGTAGGATGAGGTGCCCCAACGTTAAGTTTTCCATGGAGATAAACAGTGAGCAGGAAGATAAACGATGAGCAGGATGAGGCTGTGAGGGTTTGAGGATCTGGCTAGGTGGTGAGCACACTGCAATGATGCATGTTACACACTTGGTGAAGTCGCTGCCACTGGGTGACAAATGGCTATGCAAGCAAAGACGATGCTATTATATGTAATAATCATATGGTAAGGCCAAACAATAAATGTTAGTTGAATTAATGCTAACTTCAAGTATAGCATTAATCAACCTCACCGTTATTGAGTGTAAACATAGTGAATATATCATCAGTTTGCCAAAGTTTATTTCGTAAAAATTGTTATTTGCCTCTGTCTGGGGCCAAATAAGACCTCCAACTTCAAACATTGGCTAAAATAATCAAATATAAACCTGAAATATAAACGTGAAATATGTATAAGTTTAAAAAACTTTGGTTAAAAAAACCTAAACTCTTTGATTTGTGTGCAAGTTTAATAGAAAATGTTGTGAATCGATTACTAATAATCCTGAGGCAGGTACTAATAAATACCTTTTTATCCCTCTTATGAAGCACAACATCGTAATCAAAATCATTTCACCATAAAACTACTCTAAATTGTAATAACATAATATATCCTATAGAATAAAAATTGCATTGAGCCAAATCCCTTCACAATATCGTAATCAAAATCATTTCACCATAAAACTACTCTAGATTGTAATAACATAGTATACCTATAGAATAAAAAATGCATTGAGCCAAATCCCTTAAATAAATATGAAAAACATCAACATTTCCCTATAAATTCTTCACGGGTACTCACATGGTGTAGCCTATAGAGTTCAAAGGTATTGAACCAACCCCTAAAAAAGCCTTATACATTAATATAGATAGATGATTATAATGTTGCAATGTTTATAATTTTTAAATGTATGAATTTTTGGATATGAGTTTTAAAAAGGAATTCTAAGACAATCAATGAACCTTTTAAAATTAAAAATAAAAATAAAAATGAAATTAACAATCAAAATTATATATAGAAAAAGTCTAAAAAAAAATTAAGGTTATTCACCTAATTTTTGTTAATCCAATTTCAAGATTATATAATTGCATTATTGTATGTAAACAAGATTTAGGTATCTGAAATAATTTGTTGGTATTTTATAAGGGGGCAGACTTATACTTTTGCTAGATGTTTATGGGCCTTGAGCTATTAACCTATTTCCTTAGGTATGAGAAAGACGAGATCTTAGGCAATCAAAAGTAGTTTACGGTCATACTCCAAGACCACAAGGTAGTTTCAACCTAAATAATATATGTAAAATAAACTAGTATCTCATACTCTAGCCTCAAGGGTTAGTTCAAGTGGTTCTGAGCCAGACGTGCACAAATACCCAAATTCAATATATGGGAAAAAAATTCCAAGTTCAGTATATGGGAAAACGCACAAATACCCAAGTTCAGTACATGGGAAAAAAATCCATGATTGTATGATTTCCTTATAATTGAAAACTCCACGACTGCATGATTTTCTTATTAGTCTCCGCCTCCCACAAGTATTATAGTGTCTTTAACAGTTACTATAACAATCAATTCATAGTTGAATCTCTATTTTTTTTTTTGTTTGTTAATTTGTGCAGGACCTGTGATTAACCTGTGGCTTGAGAAACCGCGACTCAGGGGCATCTAAGCCGTCAAAATCACCCGGGGATCGCACCCGGCCTGAGCCACACCANCCGGGGATCGCACCCGGCCTGAGCCACACCAACCCTTAACATGGTTGGATTTTTTGTCCCCGCAGGTTTCGAACCGGTGACTTTAACATCACAGAGTGGCTTAACAACACACTCCATCACCGACTGTCCTACACCTCGGGGACGATAGTTGAATCTCTATTAATTGATATTTGATTTTTTAATATTTTATTGAGTCTTATAATTTAAGATAGGAAAACTTAAAAACGACACACTATAACATATAACTTAAATAAATAAAAAAATTATTTTAAATTTGATTAGATATCAACTTTGAAATCTTATTGTAGGGGTGGAGGCGGGGATTAACACTTTAATGTCAATTGGTAAATACAATTTTAAAATTTAATTGATGCAACCTACATCGATTTAATTAATACACAATGTCATTGATCTAAGGTAAGGTGTTGTTGCATGCAAATACCTTCCCAAGCCATGGAAAACTCTGAAACGAAAATTGAGTACCGCAAACTTCCCATCTTACTCTATAATATAGATTAAATGATATTTCAATGTGCCTACTTCTACTCGAGCACCATAAAAAAACAAATAATCAAATCAAAATAAATTACACAGAGAAAAACACAAAATAAAACAATAAAAAATATTCACAAACCAAAAAAAATTAATAAACAAAGTTAAAAAAAAAATTAAAACCAAAAGCAATAAATTAGTTTAGAGAAAACTATGGAAAGGGGGTGATTACTAAGATCAACCACCTTCCATTTCTCTTGTTTTCAAATGAAAATCAAGGAAAATAGGGGGCTGGGGGACTATTATGAGAATCGCTCTTCCACCCACTCCTCCTTGCCACCACTCCCTCCCCCAACTCTTGTCGACGTCTAAGGGGCCGCTAGGGTAGGGAATCCCTTCAAAGATACTTTTAAAAAAAAATGTTTTAGTGATTTTTATTATTTTAATTTATAAAATGTTGTTTGTAGTTTTTTTTAAGTGTTTGTAAAAATTTTTATTTTATTTTTATTTTGCTTTCTTTTTTAATTGGTTTATTTTTTCCATTTTCTTTATAACTCGTTTTAAATTTGAAGCCCCGTTGGATAGTCAGTCAAGATTTTGGTCTTTTGTTACGAAGTCGTGGATTCAACTTTTTGGGTTCTGGGTAAAAATAAAAAAATAAAACTTGTTTTAAATTTGTTTTTGTTTTTTTTGTTTTTAAATGTTAATTGTAGCATTATGTTTTAGATTGGAGAGTGATTTTGAGGTTGTGCATTCATAAATAAACATGTTAATTATAGCATTATGTTTTAGATTGGAGAGTGATTTTGAAGTTGTGGTTCACAAAATTACCGATTGTTAAGATCATAATTTCAAACAAGTTATAATGTTAACCTTAAGAAAAGGGGGTGATATTGTTAACATCACTTTTTGTTTCGTGGGTTGAATCCAAGATTTTTTTTTAAGAATGGTATTATTGTCAAGGTCACGATATCAAACAATTTGTAATTTTAACACCATCCCCCCCCTAAAAATAAAATAAAAACTCAAAAAACAAATAAGGTTGATGTTGGGTGCACCATTTTTCAGTTAGGGGGTCGATTTTAAGGTTTTGTTTGCAACTTTATGATGATTAAAGCTAGGGTGGAAAATTATTGTAATTCTAACCCCTCACAAAAAAGGGGTGATTATGGGAGCACAAAATTTTCAATTCATAGGGTGATTTTGGTGTTTCTTACCAAAAATATGGGTATTTAGGGCTAGAGTTCTCGTTTTAAGGTGATCATTTTCATCAAGTCGGTAATTGTGTTTAATGTGAGATAACCACCACATTAGATAGAATTATTCCTTTTAGCTTCACTTTTCTTCTTGCACCTTAATTATCATACTTAGACCTTCAACCACTAATGAAAATAAGAAGGGACATAAGGGACAACCTTGCCTAAGGCTCTTTGAGGAATTAAAAAACCCAAAAGCATATATGTTTATTAGCATTGCAAATGTTGATGTCAAACAATCCACAATTTAAATGTTAGTTTGTAGATTCATTCCTATATGAAGCAATAACAACCTAAGATAAAGACAACTGGCCTTATAATATGGCTTGGCCAAGTCAATTTTCATCACAATTGTTGAAATGTTTTGAACCTTATGGAATGTATGCCCTCTTGTGATGTTCTGACAACATTATCAATTTCTCTATTGTACAAAATGCCAAAAGTGAAACACAGAGAAGAAGTTACAATAGGTTTGAATCATTGAGCACTGAAGTGGAATGCTACTAGTGTAACAACTTTGGACACATAGCCAAAGATTGCAGAATGAAATTTCCTTCTAGAGAACCACAACAGAACAAGAACAATCATAGACAAGAACCTCATAAGAGAACATGGATAAGAAAGCAAAATCAGTATAGCAATGAAGAATGCACACTCGCTCTACAAGCTAAGCAGAAGAAACATGGTTGGTATGTTGACAATGGTTGTTCAAAACACATGACAAGTGATAAAGACAAGTTTCTTACATTAAGAAAGTAAAGAAATGGACCAGAGTCCTTTGGAAATGATGATTCAGCTAAAATCATTAGAAATGGCATAGTCAGAATTGGAAACAAGAATACCAAGGAAACAAATGTTCTACTAGTAGAAGATATGAAACATAATCTTCTAAGTGTGAGTAAAATGTATGACCAAGGTCATAAAGTTACTTTCGATGCACAAAAGTGCAAGATAAGAAAAGAAGGTTCAGGAAAATTGATTGCAACAACTGCAAGAACTTCAAGCAACATATATGTATTTAATGAAATTGGAAATGAAAAGTGTTGTCTAGGAAAGGAAGATGAAAGTTGGCTATGACACAAAAGAATGGGTCACATACACATTGATAACCTTGTCAAAGTTAGCAAAAATAAAGCAGTTAGAGAAATGCCCCAGATCACAAAACCAACCAACACTTTATGCAAGCATTTTCAACAAGGAAAGAAAACAAAGACCAGGTTTAAATCAAAGGAATATTCAATGACAAGACCACTGGAAATTGTGATCTAGTTGGACCAACTACAACAAAGGGCTTAAAAGGTGATAAATACTCTATGTTATTAGTTGAGGATTATACAAGAATGATTGCAGTTTGTTTTCTCAAGAATAAGTTAGAAGTTTTTGAAGACTTCAAGGTCTACAAAGAAATGGTTGAAAATGAAATAGATTCAAAAATCAAATGTTTGAGATCTGATAATGGAGGAGAGTTCACTTCAAAGGAATTTATGGACTACTGCAGCAGGCATGGAATAAAAATGAAATTCTTCGTTGCTAGGACACCTCAACAAAATGGATTTGTTGAAAGAAAGAATAGGATAGTACAGGAAATGGCTCGAACAATGCTAATGAATTCCAAATTGATAGATATATTTTGGACACATGCAGTGCATACATCGGTTCATATTCAAAATAAAGTAATGCTCAGAAAAAACACTGACAAAACTCCCTAGGAGCTATGGAAAGGAAGACCAGCAAATGTGAAGCACTTCAGAGTATTTGGAAGCAAATGCTACATCAAAAGAGAAGATGGCAGAATGGGAAAGTTTGACTCTCGTGTGGACAAAAGAGTACTTGTTGGTTACTCAAGTACAAGGAAAGCATACAAGTGTTACAATATGAGGTTGAACAAAGTCGTGGAAAACATCAATGTAACAATTGATGAAATAGGTGGACGAGAATTAAAGGAAGAAGAAAATGAATCAATGGAACAACTTTACGAAGAAGAAGTAGAAGATGAGGAAGAAGTAGAAGGGAAATATGAAGATAATCAAACAAAAGTAGAAGAACAAGCTCAACAAGTGCCTCCAAAGACACCTAACAAACGAGTACAGAAGAATCATCCTTCATATCAGATTATCGGAAACAAAGATGCAAGAGTTGAGACTAGAAGAAGAACCCGTTCAACAGAACAAATGCACCTAGCACTCTCATCTACGATTGAACCAACTATTTTTTAAGAGGCCAACAAGGATGAATTTTGGAATAAGGCCATGGATGAAGAATTGGATCAAATAAAGAAGAATGACACTTGGGAATTGGTTCCAAGACCAATGAATAAGAATGTGATTGGCACAAAGTGGGTGTTCATAAATAAATTGAATGAAGATGGACATGTTACAAGGAACAAAGCTAGATTGGTATGTAAATGATACACATAGGTTGAAGGAATCGGCTTTGAACAAACATTTTCCCCAATGGCCAGAATGGAAGCAATCTGATTGTTTTTAGCTTATGCATGCTCCAAGAATATTAAAGTGTATCAGATGGATGTGAAATTAGATTTTCTGAATGGGGAACTTGAAGAAGAAGTCTACATCGAACAACCAGAAGGATTTCAATTGTCAGAGAACTCATATTACGTGTGCAAATTGAAGAAGGCCTTGTATGGTCTAAAACAGGGTCCTAGAGCATGGTACTCTAGATTGGATAAATATCTACACCAGGTAGGGTTCAGAAAAGGAAGTACAGACAACAACCTCTACATCAAGGAAACTCAAAATAGTATTTTATTAATTGAAGTTTATGTTGATGATATTATTTTTGGAAGCAATGATGACAGGTTAAGCCAGAAAATTGCAAAGGATATGCAGAATGAATTTAAAATGTCATTACTCGGAGAATTATCCTTCTTTCTGGGTCTTCAGATACGTCAAAGCAACCAAAGAATTTTTATTTCTCAAACTAAGTATATCATAGAAATGCTAAAGAGGTTCAGAATGGAAGATTGCAAACCAATTACCACTCCTATGCAAACCAGTTGCAAGTTGAGAAAATATGATGATTCAAAGTCTACAAACCAGAGGAAATATAGGTCAATTATTGGTAGCTTACTATATGTGAAATCATCCATACTAGATGTAATGCAGGCAGTTGGACAAGTGGCATGATTTCAAGCAGCACCAAAGGAAACACATGTCATAGTAGTGAACAACATTTTCAGATATCTCAAAGGAACATAAGATTTTGGATTATGGTATCCAAAAGGAAAGGATCTATCACTTATTTCCTACATTGATACAGATTGGGCAGGTTGCATTGATGACCGACAAATCAGCAGTGGAACAACGTTCTACTTGGGTGAGTGTTTAGTAACTTGGCTAAGAAAGAAACAATCATCAATATATTTATCTACAGCTGAGGCAGAGTATACTGCAGCAACAATATGTTGTACATAGGTTCTATGGATGAAACAAATTTTGACAGATATACAGGTTGAGTATGATGAGCCCATTCCAATCTATTGTGATAATACAAGCATCATCAGTATCTCAAAGAACCCGATGATGCACTCCAAGACGAAGCACATTCCAATCAAGTATCACTTTCTATGGGAATAGGTTTGATCCAGGTGGATATCGGTGGCCACCCACCTTTTCCAATTGGCTCAAACAAATTTCTGGCAATTTTGGAAATTTACTATTTTTAGCAGTTTTTAACTTCCAGGGCCATTTGAGGGCCTAAATGAAGGTGTTTCGGGATCGAGATTCTCAATTATAGCTAAAGGATTTCATTGAGCCCCCAAAATTAATCTCCTCGATGATACCTTTCCAACAAGCTATCATATGCCCCAAACAGAAATCGTATGCAAAATTTACGACCTCAAGAAGTTGATGTACTAACTTACCCAAACGGGACCCATGTGACTTTTGGCGCTTCATCTCCTAGGGTTAGGGTTTTTTGGATGTCTAGGGTTTGTGAAATTTCATTTTATTGTAAAAAAGGCCTTCAAAGCCTCATTTTAATCATCTTCTTGTGAATGAGCGCAACCGTCACATCTCTTCTCAGAGATAAGCCGCCACCATTCCAGCAAGCTTGATTTTTGCTACATTTTACAGTTTTAGATTATTTCCTTATTGAATAGAAAACCAGTTTTACTGTATCTCTGTTATTCTATGTTAATCATATTTTAATAATATGTATTCATTTCGTTTTTCTCATAAAATACGGATCAGTGGTATCAGAGTAGTTTTCTCCTTGTCGTCTTAATGCATATCCCCAAGGAGGTCAGGGTACAAAGAATTGGGTCTCGAGCTTGTTTCTCTTGAGGAAAAAATCTCTCCCACGCCCAAGAGATCTCTCATGGAAGGAGAAAATAAAGATGATGGGACAAGATATCCTTTCAAAATGTTGCTTGAGGAAGCCCTCACGCAACAGAGGAACGAGATGATGGATAGTTTCGCGCAAATCCTTCGGTGGCTACCAACAGGAGACGCATCTTCCTCGAGCGGAGGTGTCACCCCCGTCAAGGTACAAATAAACTTCGATATTCCTATATTTGAAGGTCAGATAGATGGAGATGTTGTAGACAAATAGTTGAATCTACTAGAAGGGTATTTTTCTGTCCATAACTTTTTGAATAGAGAAAAGATTACTTTTGCGCTCCTGAAATCCATTCCCCTTGTCAAAGATTGGTGTGAAACCTTTTGTGGGCAAAAGGAAACAAATGAACCCTCATTATTTACAGTCATGACCACCTGGAAATCCTTCAGGGATGTTATTAAGGAAAAATACTACCATGTAAGAAGTTATGACGACTTGTATACCAAATGGACCACACTGCGGCAAGAAAGAGACTAAGCAGTGCAAGAGTTCACAAATATCTTCCATACCTTGCGCACCAATTTGGGTATCAAAGATTCAGAGCGACATTTGGTGCTCAAGTATCGTGGTGCTCTTCATAGATACATACCGACTGAAATGGAATTTCTAGACATCTCGTCCTTGGGCGCGACCTACCGATATGCCATCAAAATTTAGCAGAAGCTCAAACAAAAAACATGGCGATTTGGGCATAGGAACCCCTCACAACAAAATCCAGGAAAGGGCGGCCCCAACCCACATAAAAAGGACAGATAAAATATGGATGGTATCAAGACAACCAGTCCAAGCCGCAAGCAATGAAGGACACCAAAAAGATAAAGAAAGATACTGGGAAGTGGTGCGACTTCCACAAGAGCCCTTGGAATAACACTATTGATTACCGCTCAAAGCAGTCGTTGGTGGCTGAAGAGAAGGCCTCTGATTCAGATGCGAGTTTTGACTCTGTGTTAGAACCAGAAAGGGGAAGACAAATCATTGACGCATAACCTAGTTCCATCATTGCTACCACCAAGCTTCATCCTAGTGAACCAAACGATCCAGAAGAAGGTGAGCACCTTTTCCATTCACAAATGTGGGTGAAAGGCACCCCGCTGCACTTCATCATTGATAGCGGTAGCTAGAAGAACCTCATCTCAGCAAAGGTCATCAAGTGGTTGGCCCTGCTGACAACACCACACCCACAACCCTACATCATTGGATAGATTCTCCAAGGAAGCGATCTCCACGTCAGCCAACAATGTCGAATGTCTTACGGAATCAAGCCCTTCAAAGATGAGGTATTGTGTGATTTTTCTCCTCTCGAAGTTTGTAATGTTATTTTGGGCTAGCGTTATTTATGGAAACGTCATGTTGTATATGAGTCTAGATCTCATAGTGATATTATTACTTTGAATAGGAAATTGTACAGGATACCCGAGGCAGTCCCTCCTAGTGCTATTTCCTTGATATCTGTCAAGCAATGCAGGAAGGTCATCCCTTAGACCAATAAATTTGTCTTCTTCATGATTCTCTTTTAGAGTGAGTGAAATATTGCAGCCACATCTAGGGCCTCCGCGATCGATATCTCCACACAACAAAAGCAAGTGGATAAGGTTGTGGAAGAATAATCATATATCTTCTCTTCTCCTACCGGGGTACCTCTGCATTGCCAAGTCAAGCATCCCATTGATCTGACCCCAGGCGCACCACTACCCAATGGGCCAGTTTACTGCCACTCTCTGTTAGAAAGAAAGGAGATCAAGAGGTAGATCCAAGAACTACTCCAAAAGGGGCACATCAGTTCTATCTCATCTCCTTGTGGGAGCCTAATCGTGTTGGTGCAGAAGAAAGATGGGACCTGGTGACTCTGCATTGATTATCGGGCCTCGAATAAAATCAAAGTCCAAAACTGGTACTTGATTCCATGAATTGACGACCTCCTTGATCAACTCACAGGAGCCAAATACTTCAGTAAGATTGATCTGAAGTCTGGCTACCACCAGGTCCCAATAGAACAAACAGATGTATGGAAGACCACCTTCAAGTCAAAGGAAGGTCTTTTTGAATGGTTGGTCGTGCCCTTTGGTTTGACAAATGCTCCAACAACTTTTATAAGGATGATGGAAGATATCCTACGACCTTTCACCAATACTTTTTTAGTTGTATATCTGGATGACATCCTCATCTACAACAATACTTGCGCGGAACAGTTGCAACATATTCAATAGGTTCTGCACACCTTGCGATAGCACAAACTATATGTAAACTTGGAAAAATGCTCCTTCGGCATGGACATGGTCCATTACTTAGGCTACATAGTTGATAAAAATGGTGTGCATGTGGATCCAACCTAGATCTAGGTCATCCATGATTGGCCATCCCCAACCACACTCACTGAACTTCAGAGCTTCTTGGGCCTCGCCAATTTCTATCACAGGTTCATGTTGGGATTCTCTCATATCACATGGGCCCTCAGCCAAGTAACTAGGGGTGGCAGTAAGGAAAAAATTGTGTGGGGATTATCCCAACAACAAGCTTTCGAGGACTTGAAGAATCGTTTGTGCTCATCTCTAGTGCTTTCATTATCGGACTTGCAACATCCCTTTAGGATCGAGACAGATGCTTCAGACTATGTTGTGGGCGTCGTTCTCACTCAACACGACCACCCCATGGCATATCATAGTGAGACACTATTAGATGTTGTTCGTAAGTACCCTACTTATGACAAATAAATGTACTACATTGTGCAAGCCTGCCGCCAATGGAGACATTAAATTATTGGGAAGGAGATAGTCATCCACACTAATCACAAGCCATTACAGTTCATGCAGACCCAAGGAAAATTGCAGAATGACTGCCATCAGAAGTGGTCCACATACCTACAACAATTCCACTTCAACATCAAGTATAAAACATGAAGTACCAACCAAGTTATTGATTTCCTCAACCAACCTCCAGTCGTGGCACTGACCATGGTGCTAGACTCTTGCATCTACGAGACCTCCATATGGCCCCACCTCTATGAGACAGACCCTGACTTCTCTACCACCTACCAAATGTTGGGCGCCAACTCAATGGTCGCTAATTTCCATCTTCAGAATGGGTTGTTGTGCCATCTGGGCCATCTCTGCATTCCATCAAGTGAGCATGCGAAGATGATTTGGGAATCTCACTACAACCGGGTGGCAGGACACTTTGGCGTCGAAAAGATAGTGGCAGTGCTTCATAAACATTTCTACTGGCCGAAACTTCGATAGGATGTCGACAAGTATATCAGGTTCTGCATCGCCTACATTATTTCCAAAACGGCCACAAAGAAATAGGGCCTGTACACCCCTCTGCCTACTCATGACATGTAGTGGGAATCCATCTCAATGGACTACATGTCGGGCTTCCCGTCCACCAAGATGAGAAATGACTGTGTTTTTGTGGTTGTTGATTGCTTTTCCAAGATGGTGATTCTATCCGCCTGCAACAAGAACATCACAACAAAAACCACTGCCAAGCTCTTCATTGAAAGAGTATGAGTACTTTTTTGGATCCCACAAACCATTATTTAAAACCATGACAGTCGGTTCCTCAACACATTATGGTCGAGCCTTTGGTCACTGTTGGATACCAAGCTCACCAAATCCACTACCTTCCACCCCCACGCAGATGGCCAAACTGAGGTTGTCAATTGGATGATCGAACATATCTTGTGCATGTACAATTCAAAACACCCCCACACATTGGATGAGAGTCTTACCTATGTCCAACATAGCTACAACTGAACCCTACATAGCTCAACTAGACACAACCCCTTTTAGGTGGGGTTGTGATTCCAACCATTGGGCCCCATGGATGTTGCACTACCCCTGGCGACCACCTCGACCAACTCGTTCCCTGCTCCACTAGAAGCTAACAAAGCCATAAGGTTCATTGAGAAGATCCAACACATCGGCAATAGGTTCATGATATTCTATAGAAGTCTAATTCCAAGTACACGCAACACCATGATCAACATCGGGTGCCACATAAGTTTCAGGTGGGTGACAAAGTTTGGTTGCACTTGTAGAAAGAACGCCTTATAGGGCCCCATCAGAAGCTTTTCCCACTTCGTTATGGGATATACACCATCACCAAGGTTGTGGGTGACAATGATTTTGAGCTTAACATTCTCCCTTTCGTTGGCCTACACCCAGTCATCAACGTGGCTCTCCTTTGACCATATTTCCCACCATTATTGGACACCTCATGTTGGTCACTATAATTGCTTAATTAATTTCAAACAACCAAGTGAAACATAAATTATCAACCCAGGGAAGTCTTTTGTTTCAAAGATAGCTGCGAACTATATATGCTCAATTCCAAAAGCACTTAGTGTTGT
>SNQJ01S0029967.1:13517-34073 GCA_010110895.2 Picea sitchensis
AAATTGGAGTTGTCTGCATCTTCACGAGTACACCCAGTTTTCCATGTTTCATGCTTAAAGAAGGTTATAGGTGAAAAGATCCCAGTTCAAACTATATTGCTAGAACTTGACGAGGAAGGAAAAATCATATTGGAGCCTGAAGCCATCACTGACACAAGAATTTGCCAGCTGAGGAATAGATCCATTGCATAGTATCTCATTAAATGGAGGATACTACCGACTGAAGATTCCACTTGGGAAGATGAGTCTTTTATACAGAAGCATCCAGAGTTACTAGAGCATTGTAGACAACACTTGTCTCAAGGGGAGGGGCATGTTAAGCCCTAAATAGTGGCTCATTACCCCCTAATTGGGGCATATTACATTAGTAATGGTATTTTACTTCTGTCGGATTTAGTCCATTAGTTGTAATTATACCTCCTAGTCTCCTATATATACCAAGGAGACATTTTCATTTGGAATCATCTTGTAATTGAACATTTATGTGGGCAAGAAGGTTGCCCCCTCGAAGAGGCTTATTATTTGAATTTCTCTCTTTTTCAATGCGTTGAGTACTTATTCTGAGGTTTTTCTATGCTATATTGATATTTGGTTCCTAACATATGGTATCAGAGCTCAAGGTATTGGAGTTTCGCTACTACATCTGAGACACCTTGAAATTTTCACTATAACTTTTTTTCTACAACGATTCAGAAGGAACGACTTGGAGGATATTTAGTAGATGGATCAAGGTATGTTGGGTTAAAATTATATCAATACAAATTTTAATATATCTAGAATATGTCAATACAAATTGCATCCAACCTGCTCCACATGACCCAACATTCCCTTACATGTTTTACAAAAACAAATATGTTGCAATGTATAACAAGTCTATGATATCACTTATGCTTGGAAACAAACTTTTAATCAATGCAATTAATGAAGAGGAAGACAACCATGGTATGTTGTGATACCATGAACATACAACAACCTTTTCTTTGCAACTTGTCCTAAAATTAAATATTCGTGTTGAAATATATGCATGCAACTATGATTCACAAGATGATTTAGTGAATGGTCCAGATGAAATAATCAAAGCATACACCAAAATAGATAAGGGTGATTTTTTTTGGATAAATTTTTGTGATCCACTTATTGTACATTATCAAGCTACCAGGTTAGCTTATTTATATAGCATAGACATTTCACCTGAGTGGATACCCATATTGCGCATAGAAAACCCAATATCAACAATAGCAAAGAAAGATCATTTGAAAAGCCATAAACAATTCCTAATTCAAATTGCTTTTGCACGTACAATAAATAGATCACATGGTCTAACCCTGGATAGTGTTGCATTTTATCGTGCTAGGATATGAAGACATGGATTAGTGTATACAACAGTGTCCCATGTAAGAAACATGGAGTATTTTTATCTTCTAAATGCTTTGACATTGGATAACTTCAATGCTAAACAAAAGATCATTATAGATATGCAACGTCTGCGGAGTGATGCAAAATGGAATCTAGAATATGATTGGGAGTCCATACCATTAGAGTCATGCATCTCAATGCTTTCACTAAACACGCGTAGTTTGCATGCACATATTAATGACATAGTTAGTGACTATGATACAATGTAATCTGATATTTTATGCATTCAAGAAACATATATGGCATTGCCCATGCAAAATGAACAATTTTCAAGTTTCAATTGTGTATCAAATTGCAATAAACATGGGGTGATGATACTAATCAAAAAACGTCTAGAAATATTGGAACATGTGCATTTTGAAGAACTAAATGTGGAGGTGCTTGTAGCAAGAGTAACAGTCAAAGGATTACATATTGTAATTATAAATATCTACACAGCACCACATGCAATCTTGAGCATCATAGTGAATGCCATTGTAAAAGCATTATGCAATTTTATTTGAACAAAATCATAGTCATTAAAGGAGACTTGAATACTGACATGTCTCATTGCAACAAGAAGACAAAATAATTGGAAAATTACATGTGCAGTCACAATCTTCATTTATTCTTGGACAAAAAAAAACATGTACAAAAAATGTTGATTGATCATGTTTGGTCAAATGCGAACAATGAACAATCCAAAAAATTTATATTAAATACATATTGGACTGATCATGGTACAAGTTTTTTTTACCAATAGAAAATTTACTCAATTATATTAGTGATATAATTTGTTTACATATTCTTGTCTATATAAGAAATCAAAAAAAACTATCCAAAAGACCAGATTGTCTCAAAAGTATATCCCAGATTTTCCAATCCTTACAATTCAAATGTTGTCATATGATACTAGAAAGGAAGCACAAAATCCAAAATACTAAACCAGGAGAGGTTCAGCTGTCTATATTCCTTTAATACCATTATACTAGAGGGAAAATTACCAACTGTTGCAAGCATGGCCAATACAGTGGAAAAAAGGACTAGCACTAGTAAAGGTTGTAATGATTCTTGGGATGTTCAGTCCCATTGACCCATTTGAAAAAAGTAATTTTGCCTTCAGGTTCTTGTATAGCTTGTTTTGATAGAAGGTTTGCCTCCTTATTAAATTCTCGGAATATGTGGGCAAAACTGATTTCTTGGAAGTGTTGAATTAATTTCTTGATTCGTAGATTCCAACATTCAATTGCACTTGCCTAAAGTCTTCATTTTTCGTTCATCCATTCAATTACTACTTTTAAATCCCCCAGAACCTGGAGTTTAATAAATGACAAACGTGTTGCCAAAGTTAGTGTTGCAAACTCCCAATAATTTTGCCCTTGTATTTGTTCCTTATCCACAGTTGAATATCCATCTATAAACTGAATGATCTGGAGTTTTGAACCCCCCCCCGGATCCACATTGTTTTCCATCTGCTTGTGCTACCCCATCAAAACATGTTATTGTATTGTCAGTTTGCTAATAAATCATACAAGTTCGTAATGGAATAATATTTTGTAGTCTCGAATTCATTTTTAGTGATCCAAGTGTCTTGGTGACCACAAAGAGAATAGAAGGAGAGATCTTCTCCAAAATAACAAAGTTTCTCTCTAACCAAATATTCCAGCAAACTAGAGAAACTAAGGTGGATGGGACAGTCTTGTCTTCTGTCCAATTTTTAAAACAGTCTATCAATGTATTCCCTTCCCAAAAAAATTTATTCTTTTGTCCAGATTGTATTCTCTGATTCTTGTTTACATAATTGGCATCGACTTGGTCCTTCCCAACCTTTTGTTGTAAGTTGTCCCATGTTAATATTTTTTTTTCCACTGTCAACCATATAAATAGTTTTATTTTTAGTTGTATATCTCATTTCCAAAATTCTAGCCTCCATCCACCAAAACGTTGCAACCTCGGGGTTGATAATAATGCAATATGATCATTTTTTACAGTGAGGGATCCTGAAGAATCTCCTCCAGTCCACATCAATTCATCATGTATGTTCTGTATGAAGGCCCCTGATCCAATAAGTGCTTTTCAAATATGTTCCCATTATGCTGCCAATTCACCTGTGATTCCCAGCTCATTACTCCTTATCCAATTAGCATAAATGGATTCTTGACCAAGTGGTCCCCTATCCTGAGAAAGTAAAGTAATTTTTTTTGTCTTAAAAAAGATAAAAGATTATGAGAGAGGTAGGATCTATCTCCCATCCACAGAATTTTTTCTCTCCCGATATAAACATGGTGACCTAAACCTGAATTCCAACTCAGCCAGTTTGTGAGAAGATGTACTGATTTTAAGAGACTATTCCAAATTCTAGAAGCAAATGATTTTTGAAAGGTCGTTGATCTGAGCCAATTTATGATAGTGACATAGGGAATATATTTATCTTTTATAACTCTATGCCAGATACCATCCCGCGTTAACACTCGCCAGAGAGTATTTGCTGCCAGTGCTTTGTTGAAATGGAAAATATTATGGAATCCCCATCTGCCACAGTTCTTTGGTTTAGATAGATTCTCCCACCTGCAAAGAACAGAATCCCCATCTGCCACAGTTCTTTGGTTTAGATAGATTCTCCCACCTGCAAAGACGATAATGATGCATTTCACTATTACCATTCCAGAGAAAATTGAACATTACTTTCCTTAACTTATTTAATACTGAGTTGGGGATGGCCTCCAATGACATCCAGTAAATTGGTTGACTTTCCATAAATGATTTCAATAAAATGTACTGGCCACCTAATGATAACCACCTATTGCACCAATGGCCTATTCTTTTTCCCACCTTAGCCAGTAACCAGCTCCAGTCTTCCACTTTGTGCGGCCATGTCTTTAGATAATAACCAAGATAATTGAAACCTATTGAAATATCTGTAAAATTAAATGGGAGTAAAATATTCAACGGAATTAATTCTACCTTCGATAGCCTCGCATGCATAACGGTTGTTTTTTAATCATTCACCTGTAATCTCGATGCTTTACAGAACAATTTAATGAGTCTATCAACCTCCATCCATTCTTGCAAAGTGGCTCTAGTCATGATTAATACATCATACACAAAAATTAAATGAAGGATTTTAATAATTATGGACACCTTCACTCCCATCATCTTCCCATCCTGTTTACTTTCCTTTAGTAATAGACTAAGACCCTCCATAACCAGATTAAACAGCAAAGGGGATAATGGGAACCCTTGGCATAAACCTCTGCCACTTCTGAAAAAATATGTAGCCTCCCCATTTAATAAAACAACAAAGGATGAGGAAACAACACAGCTCATAATCCAGTTGGTCATCAGAATTAAAATCAACCTTAGAAATTCCCAATTTATGCAATCGTATGTTTTCTTTAGATCCAACTTAAGTACAAGGGATTTGATTTTTTTTTAATGCTATGGAGGCATTCATGTGTTGTTCCAATGGAATCTTGGATTTGTCTTCCTTTAAAAATCCCAACTACTCTGCAGATAGTGATCTGGAGAGGAAAGGTTTGATCTAATTTGCAATAATTTTGGAGATTAATTTATAACAGAGGTTACATAAGGAAATTGGCCTAAAATCTACAAAGGTAGTTGTCTTATTAACTTTTGGTATAAGGTCCAAGAAGGTAGAATTAAGGCCACCAGCAAAAACACCTCTAGATCTTGATTCCTCTACCATATCTAATATATCACCCCCTACCAGATAAAAGAAATGTAAAAAAAACTCAATTGTCCAGCCATCAAACCCTGGGATTTTATATTTTTTGAATAGTGTTAAAACCTCTTTCAGTTCACCCAGGTTGGCAGGGATTTGCAGTACTCTGTCTTCCTCCTCATTAACCAATCAGGAGAAAAGGCCCACAACTCTGACTTGTTCAGTTGTAGAGGGTTGTTCATGCTCCTTGAAGAAATTTTTGAAGTAATTCACGGCCTCAGCTTTTAATTCCACCTGACCAGAGTTTATTTTCCCAATGTCATCTATAATCTCCCATACATGTTTATGGTTTCTCCTGTAACTGGAAAATTGGTGAAAAACATCTGTGTTTTGGTCGCCACTTTGTATCCAAATCGCCTTGCTACGATGTCTCCAGAGTTCCTCTTTCGCCTCTAGATACTTGTTTCTTTCTTGTTCAAGACTACTAATGTGTCTTTCCTCCTCCAGTAGCAGCTCACCTCCCATAATTTTCTGAATAGTGACTTCGATTTCATCCTCCATCTTCTCAAGATGTATCAAATCCCGGCGTTTGATTTCCTTTACCCAATTTTTTATGTGGGCCTTCGGTTCTTTTCATTTCCAAAATAACCTTCATTGTTTCCCTTCTTCAGTTAAAAATTTATGATCATTCCAGACCTCATGGACAATTTTGTTATAATATTTTTCACTCAACCACTGAGAATTAAATTTAAATTGGTAAGCCTTAAAGAGTGGTCTAATATCCATCTGTAATAACACTGGGGCGTGATCTGAGACATATGGGTACTCCACGCAGGATCTATAGAGGCCTGCACTTGCTAAAATATCTTATGAAATCATAACCCAATCCAACCTCTTTGATATAGAGTCACCACATGTCCTCCCATTTCTCCAAGTAGGGACAATCCTTTCCGGCTGAATATCAATTAACCTGTTGGTTTGAAAAAAAGTTCTGGAAAATTCCGACAAAGGCTCAGCATGTGTCTACCCCCGCCAGACCTCACCCGTCAAAATGGTAAATTTCAAGTCCCAAGCAATAACCATATTTTTATGTGATAACATACCACACTCTGCCACATTGTTCCAAAATATTTTCCTCTCCAAGCATGAACCATAGATATTTAGAAGAGTGATCTCCCTTTTTCTTTCAATACACCATCTTGTCAACAAAATTCCACTACAGGAGAGGTAAGGTACCAGGTCAAATTTGTTTGGGTCCCAAGTAACCAAAAGACCGCCTAAAGTACCAACTGAGATAACCGCATAGAAAACCCAAGATGGTCGGAAACTATTCATAAATACTCTAGCTTTCTGTTCCTGGACCAAAGTTTCTTGTAAAAACATAATATCTGGGTTGGTTCTATATAACAATTGACGAAGATAGGTTTTTTTAAGAGTGCCCCCAATCCCTCTAAGTTTTAGGGAGAGAAATATCATTACTTTTCCCTTGACAGGGATTTCATTTCTCTAAGTGCCCCACAGTCAATGGTAGGAGGACATGAAACAAATGGCAAGGAGGTCATAACCTCCACTTTTTTCAGGGCACTCCTAGTATTAATGGGAGAGTATTCAATATCTAGGCCCCTCGACTAGGCATACTCTTTCTCTGTCCCCTCTGCACAAGGAATTGATGAACCGACCTCCCCACCACACGTTGATTTAACATAAAATGAGATTCCAAGGTAGATAGGTAATTGTATAGGTGATTTGGTTTCTCGAATAAAAGGAATCAAAGAATCCAGAATGGCACTGAGGGAAGTTTCGTCCTCATTCAGTTCTCTACAACCAGGTTGATGATCAAAATCCCCAGACAGAGGTATAGACAATGGGATGGGATTTTTCGGCTGAAATGCACCAACACAGCAGAAGGGAGGGCCAATTTGAGCCTCCCTAGCAGTTTCTTGAACCAGACTCACACTATCCCTTAAAGACTCTACCCCTGACACTTCAACCGAAGGTGTATCCCTGTCCACCTACCGAACAAATTCTGCTAAGGAGGGTCCTACACATTCCCTATCCAAAATAGAGGAACCAGAAGCTTTGGAAGTATAACTTTTCATCCAGCAAGAGGCATCCAGAGTATCCCTCTCCCACGATGATAAAGATGAAAAAAGAGAAGGACAGTAATAATTTAACTTACCTGAAAGTCTATCCAAAATCTTTGTCTAGCGTGAAACCTTCGGTGAATAGTGTAGTGCTCTTGTCCCATAAGAATCAGCCTCTGGAGAGGGTTCTCAAAACTCTCTTTGCAGTGCAATATCTTCCAACACCTCTTCCTCAACCCAACTACGACAGTCTCTTCGCAGGTGTCTCGTACTTCAACAGAGGCTACACCTGAAAGGTATGCTGAGGTAATCCAGCCACTATAGTACCCTCCAACCCCTCCATTCGACTTCCAAAACCTCTGGAAGATTGAAGTGTATATCAATTTCTACCAGCGGTTTCCAAACCTTTCTGGATGGGGCCGAAAGAGTCTGACCATCTACCATAATGAAAGTACCCAATGTGTTTCCAATAGCTTGCATGGATCCTTCATTCCAGAGTTGTAAAGGTAAACCGGGTAATAACACCCACAAGTGACGAAGCTGGAAGTATTCTATCATTGGGTCAAAAGTTACCTTCCAATGCTTCAACATCAGGCTATTGCCTCCAATCACCCACATATTTCCCAATAGTTGTGTCAAATCATCCGGTGATTTGAAAATGAAACCGAACTAGCCTTTGGTTAAAAATAATACCTCTGGAATGTAATCTAAAAGGGGCGCCCAGGTTTTCTCAACCCATACAGGGAGAGACCCCTTACACAAGTTATTGTATGATAATCTTCCAACCAACCCGCACAGAGATAACCTACAGGTCTCCTCAAGACCAATGTATGACCCCAGCACCATCCTCTTAATCACCTTATTTGCCTTCCATTGTCTACGCCTACCACAAGGCATTCCTAGAGCCTTCCTCACCTTACTCTATGAGCGAGGGAAGGCAGAAATCCTTTCACCATCTTCTTGACCACACAGAGACATAGACTTATCCATAGAAAAAGAATACCAGATAAACCAGGTAGAATACCGGTAAAAGTGGGAGAAAGGCCTTTTTTCCCTCTATTAGGAGAACAAGGTTGAGAGTTCAAGTCAGTAGATGAAATAGTTAATGTACTTGTACCCACTCCCAGTGTGTCTGTAGTGGTGAAAAGACCATCCCACTACCAAAGGGCCTTGTTAGCTGCACCCATTAGTGCACTGACGTTGTCTTCCAAGCCTTCCTTCCGAGTATTCTCCATATGCAAGACACTTGGGCTCCACTGAACTCGTCCCCGCAAATGTCGTCAGTAGCATACCAGTTCCAAAAAAAGCAATAAATAACATATTTTAAGTGCCTTGGGGGCCCAGCCCAAATTCTTTAATGCAGTTCTCTTGAAGTTGGTGAGGAAAAAAAGGTTAAGACCAACTTCGTTTGGCCCACTGCTAAAAAACTAGAAATCCTTTTTATAAAAAACACATGAAACCACACTCTACCAAAATAAACCCCAAATAAGTTAGCCCCATTAAACCGGAACCCTACTAAGAAATGAGGTTTATGGGCGAGTGTCAACAAAAACTAGGAACACGGGCCATGGATCCTTACCCAAAGAATAAACTAAGAAAGGATAACATAACTACCGTGAGA
This sequence comes from Picea sitchensis, assembly GCA_010110895.2. Taxonomy (NCBI): domain Eukaryota; kingdom Viridiplantae; phylum Streptophyta; class Pinopsida; order Pinales; family Pinaceae; genus Picea; species Picea sitchensis. The sequence goes on from SNQJ01S0029967.1 coordinate 22,300, forward strand.
CATAGATCGAAACTCCAGATATGAAAACCCTATCCAACCTAAGAAGAAACAAAAAACTACTAGAATCGAGTCTTGAAACCTACATCTCTCCTCCCATCAGGCTCTCCTCCAAACCTTGAAACCTTCAGCTCTAGTTCCATCACCACCTGCAAAGTTCAACTACTCCCTCATCTTGGCTAAAATGTATTTGATATATATTGTGCTCATGAAAACCAACTTCCTCTCCCACTACCTCGATCTCTCCTAACTAATCATGGTACAATTTGTTTTCTACTTGTAATATGAAATGCATGTAAATCATAATGCGCATTAGCATATGACCTATGAATTACATAGACATTGTAATAAATATTGGCATATTTCCATATTCTTCTTACACATTCACAATTTTGTATTTCCTTAGATTGTTAAACCAAAGCATATTTTCATATTCTTGTTACATATTTAGAAACTTAGTCTCTCTGTGTTGCATCAAAAAATTGTGTTGCAGATGACAAGCAGCTGGTATAATACAGATTATCTTGGCAGAGAAAATAATATATCAACAATTTGAATTGCATTTTCATCTCACTAAAATCCATTTGCATATATATTTGCTTTGTTCGATGTAGAATAAATTGAAACAATCATCATCAATTAAGAAGAAAATAGGGAAAAAAAAAACATGGAACGAGAATTGAAAAGGTTCATATTTCTAATTTTATCTGTATCCTATTGATTTTCATTTCATTTGTTATTTGTTAATATTGTATATTTCATGTCATTTTGACATAAGAGTTTCATTGCTTGTTCATTTCATTTTGTGCACCACTTTCACATCAAAATGAAATAGAACAAATGTAGGAGAGAGAGAAGTTACAAATGATACAAGAGAAGAAACTCATGAACAATGTCCAAAGAGGAGGTATGCCTATAACAATAATGCAACCAACACCTTTATTTAGTAAATTATATACATATGTAGTAATCTATATTCATAGTACATTGTAGTGTGTATAATCCAAAGTACATATTGTTGTGTGTGTCTTTCCTATCCTTGGTGGGTTGAAGATTGAGGGTTTGTAAATATTTGACCAACAAAACCCCAAGGTATCTGCATATTCAATATTCAGTGGGGCACCGAAGAAGGTGTCACCCGAGACAACATGAGAATCACACAGACCACTTAGTCTTGTGTCAGATGTGAACGGACAATGTATTCAAGGAAAAATCTTAGACTTGTACTAATTAGTTGATAATCCATTAATGCATTAATAAACATAAATAATTAACATAGATATCCATTGAACTGAGAAAACACATATTGGATTGCAAAAAGAAACAACACTTTGTATTGTTTTCATTTGATGCCAACAATACGTACAAAGACAGATTGGTACATTTCATAAAATTGTGCTATGTACTATGTGTATTTCAATAATGGTTGCATTACTCTATGTTATGCACTCTCTCTTCATTTTCCACACATATTGGACCCTATTACAGACTTCCAACACTAACCTTCGTTGCTAACCTAAGTCACCGGGTTCAAGTTTGACGACCTTGAAGTTCGACAAAAATTCAACAGTGAAAAATTCTATGATAAAATTTGGCATTAAATTCGACAGACTACAAAATTTAAAAATTTAAAAATATATGAATAGAATGAAGATAAATATATATATATATAATTAAACACATGATAGAAATGAAAATAGCATGCTAACATGATTAAAGATATATTTCAATAACACGTCATCTTCTTCAAAATTTAAAAACTTTCTCATGAAACATAACATTAAAAGGATGAACATAAGATTCAAAAATTTTACACAATTGAGCATCCAAAAAGAAAAATAGAATGGGAACACAAGTTGTATTTGTGATGTTCTCATGGCCTACTTGTTACATAAAAAATCTATATATAATCAAGAGCACTTGGGGCAATGAAACCACTAGAAGCATGTTCACCAATAGATTCGGGACTAGCTCTATCACTCTCAATGTCAATATCATTTTCATCTCCTAATGCATCTGGAACAAAATTGAAACATGGGGTAGAAGAATTGGATTATTCTTTAGCCACATTGTTTAATGCCAATTTCAATTTTCCACAAACATAAATAAGATCTTCTAATTTTCCAAATAACAATCTGTTTCTTTTCTTGGAGTGAATATGGTCGAAGGCACTCCAATTCCTTTCACACGATGATGCACTTGATACCTCACTCAAGACACAAATTGTAATATTTTGTGTTTTTAGGGCCCATGATCCATAAAAATCTCACCATACTACTAGAGCACTTATGACCCTATCATACTTCGTTGCTTTTGTTCCAAATATCCCTTCTTCTATCATGTATTCCTTGAGATGCAATCTAACCAAAGATGCAATTTATGGATCTGGATTTAGCTTTTCAATAACCTCATAAAGTCCACTCATGACTTCATATTGATGTATTGATACCCCAAATAATCTAGGGTCCAAATAACATCTTGTTGCATGTAAATGACTATGCATCATCTTCCATCTTCGATCAATTACATCCCAAATCTCATGGTAATCAACTTCCATATTATCAAAAGCACTTGCAATGGATTCCTTGCAACGGTCCATGCCCTCATAAAACAAACACAAACAAGGTTTGTCACCATCAACTATCTGAAGCACATGAACAATTGGACAACACATTTTTAACACTTTTCATCATTTTTCCAAAAGTTGTTTCCTAGCATTATTGGTTCTACATTATTTCCCTTTGCTTCTTTTGAAAGGTGATATCTCTCCCACTCAACATTGTAGAAAATAGCTCTTAAGCTTGATTTTCTTCAACAACATTTTTTAGATTAATGTAAAATATGGAAAGCCTTGTCTCACAAGGCCTCAACAACTCTCTAGTTTCATTTTTTCTATATATTCTCAATGTGAGACGATGGTTAATGACGTTTTTATAGTTTCTCTTGATCTTCGAATTGTCTCATTTATCCACGAAAATTTGGCTAAATCATATAGCAATAGATCCAAGCAATGAGCTGCACAAGGGGTCCAATAAGTGGTCTTATGCTTCTCCGTAATCATCTTTCCTGCACCGACACAATTTGACGAATTATTCGTGACAACATGGACAGTGTTTTCCTCACCAAACTCTTGAATTGCTTCATCCAAAATTCTAAAAATATATTCAATTGTCTTCACTTGATCCATTGCATTAATTTCCTTAAACAAAATACCCCTTGAGGGAAATAAACAAGCACATTAATCAATGGTCGATGGCATAAATCCATCCAACCATCACTCAAGATTGTGCAACCTATATACTTCCAACACTGTTTAACATCGGAAAACCTCTCTTTCATAATTTCTTTTGTTTTCTTTAGCAGTGTGGTCCTTAAAGCCTTGGACCCAGGAGGAACATACCCCTTTCCAAAATCAATGGCATTTTTTAATGAATTTTTAAAATATGGGTTTCTGGCCACATTAAAGGGAATCGCAAATGTAAAAAAAAACTCAGCAATGGCATCATCAACTTGTTGCTTTTCTACAAGTTTCCAGAATGCATTTGATGTTGATGCTCCACCTGTTTTTGCTGGGGTGGAACTTGATCCATTGAATTTTGAAGTCAAAGAAGGATTCTCAGGTGAAGAAGACATGTCAATCTCCCTCTAAATGTGTTGCATCTTCCTTTCCTTTCTTCCTTTTTTTTTTATCTATCATAGTCTCGTTGCATTGCATCTTTTGGATCATCATATATTGTTGGGAATCCTTCCACGCCACCTCCATTTCCATTAGAGGTATTGAGTAGGTGATCCAATACTCTAGTTAAGGTTCCATTGAAATTTTTTCCACATAAATGACAGATACAATCTTCCCCTTCCCTCTTCACATATTTCCATGCCTTAGCAGTGGATTTTTGAGGTGCCATCTAATTAAATTTCTTCTCACTGTGTGCTCATTGTGCTCCTCCCATTGTGCTCTGCCCATTGTGTGCTCATTGTGCTCTACTCATTGTGCTATACATTGCTCACTATTCTCTCCTTTGCTCATTGTTCTCTACTCAAAACTTAGAAGTTTATGTCTAGATTTTTTTTTTTAATATGTTTAGTGTTAAGTGTTGGGTTTGGACAATGGAAAAGTAGCAAATTGTACTGACTACAAATTTTTTTATATATTCACTTAAGTTTAAGAAATAAAATTTCCATGCACAAGTTACAAGATACAACATACATTAGATTAAAGTTCATGTTTAAATACATTTAGTTTCATGCACAGGCTACAAGTTAATAACACAACGAAAAAATGTTCAGTTTTTAAATTATTATTTTTCATGCACATGGGCTACAACAAAGGTAATGATAATGTTCAAGTTTTAAATTTTTATTAAAACCTGTTAAGACAACATGTTGATATCTCATGGATGGCATGTTGTGATCACCTTATTGCACACCATGCCATCCATGAGATATCAACATGGGTCTTAAAAATGACATCCCAAGATGTTGAGGGGAAATAGATCGAATGGTTGGAAGATAATTTTCACACTCTCCCCACCCAAGTTCAAATCCACAATGAGGAATTGGCCTACTATGTCTTGGTTGAAAGGGTAGTGACCCCCATTTGTGACATCTTGGCCCTAGGTTGGGGCCTGAGTTTCGTGTTAGGTGTGGTTTGTAGGTTGTTGCACATATCCCGAGGTTTATAGTCGCAACAACTGGATTTAAACCTGGGTATTTCCCAAGTTATCCCAACCAATTACTGAGTCCTCTAGATTTAAAAAAAAATGATGACATCCCAAGATATTTACCATTTAAGCTCATCCCAATGTCTAAATTTCACTTGGTTTACTACCATCAATTCTTTTTTATAATAGAAACTGGGTAATTTATATTATCAAAATGGTTATAGCATAGTTAAACAACATCAATAAAACATATCTAATTTCCTTGAGTTTCAATTTATCTAAATAGGTCCAGATCAAAGTACATAGTTTACATATATATATTGGAAAATTTTCTCAATTCTTACTACTGCAATATATTCTATAAAACATACCTAAAATGTTGATGACCTTAAAAAACATAAACTAGCGGAAAATATGACAACTAGTGGCCTCTTCGAGGCATGTGTTAGTAGGCACTAAATCTCGTTCTCTAATCTCCATATCTTCAATAAGTTGGTTTCTTGTATCCTCCTCCTTTTATTCCCTTCAACCAAACAACAGTTGGTTAGAATCCCTAGACTAAGCGTCTTTGTGCAAATTATCCACCAAGTTCTTTATCATATTGTATTCCACCTCATGAATGGCAAGTTGATGTTTAACCTAAACCAAAGTACTCATAATAGCTACAATTTGAGAGATACATTGATGTTCTGTTGATGGGCGTTTATGACACACCGTCAATGGGAAGGGAAGATCTAGACCGGGGTTGTCTATTTAACCCAAGCTGGTTGGTATAATCTACCCTTACGAGTTTTATGGATCTGTTAGCCGACTAAGATCCTAAAACAACTACAAGATGTGAACTAACTAAAGGTACAACTCTAACAATCGACACTTTAATTACAAATGATTAACTAACAGTTTTCATGTACAATGGTTATATACAATTTACAAGGTTTAAGCAAAGCCTTGTGAAAATATTTTTTTTAAGATAATGGATCTAAACAAGATTAAAAATAAACAAAATTATTCTAGTACTCTAATTACCAAACTAATAAACAATGAATGAACAAGATTGTAAATGATGTAACGAAAATAGACAAAGCAAATTAATGTTTAAATGATGCAATCAATATTCATTCACAAATCAACAAATTAAATAATCTTGTTGATCAGCAGTACTAAGCTCAATTTATCTCTCTGTATTTGCATGAGATCCTCTTAACCTATGTCAAGTGTAAACCTGTGTCAAGTGTAAACCTATGACAAAGGAAAGCATAATACTTCCTCAAGAAATTCAAAGAAGTTTTTATATTCCAAAACGAGTTTAAGATGACAGAAAGAAAAATGATTATATATCATATGACCTTAGAATATCCAATAACTAAAAATGAAAGAAATTTCAATCCTTAGTAATGGTGTTACCAGTTACCTAGTATCAGATGTAAACTCAAAATACTTGAATAGATGACCAGTCACATATATCAACTGAACCAAAAGATAATGAACAACATAAAGAAAATCATGATATAAAATATTATGTGCAAAACAAACTAAATCTAGCTCGATACATATAACATTTCACACCTATAAATTACATGAGAAGACAATGAAAAAATATTGCACATTTTACACAGGACGAAAGCCAAAGAGTAAACTGTGTTCCCATATAGTTTCAAAAATTATGTCCATCATATGGTCCAGGAGGAATTGCCTCTATCAGTAGGCAAACATTGCTATTTAAACAAGTTTTTGATATGTTCCTCCTATCATGCAAGATAGAGGTAGATATTTTAAAATAAGTTTTTACTAAAATAAAATAGCAAAAAGATAATTATGTTGGAGTCTTTTAATAAAAAAACATGTACATTAATAAACATTGTTTTTCAAAACAGAAAATTACTAGTCCATTAAACGCTCAACCCGTGACTCATTCCCTTAATCATAGCACAACAATCTATTGTTCACCTAAAACAATAAAAATGAAATCAAAATTAGACAATAATCAAAAAAAATAATTTCAAAAGACAAGCTACAGAATCTTTCGATTCTGTAGCTAGTATAAAATAAAAACAAAATCAAAATGAATATACCTATTATCCAAACAGAATCAAATGGTGAAATACAAATGAACTATTTACCAATTCATAAATTCGAAAGAGAGGCATCAGACAGGTTTGAGTTTATAATAGTATTGAAACTGGTTCAATTTTTAATAACCACATTCCCAGATCGCTTAATATGCTTGTTGGCTCTTTGTGCGTTCGATCGAACGCAAGCTTTCAGCTCAGTGTTTTCCCTCTCAAGAACTGAGTTCTGAGTGACCACTTGATTCAACTGTGCTTGTAGGTAAGGAACGTCCCGATAATACCTTTCGATCCAATCGAAACAATTCTCGCAATGCACTGGCTCCATGCTTGGTAAAGGTTGAGTCTTCTCTGTAGTGGGTAATTTATCGTGTTCCATGATTCGTTATAGATCATGTTGAATGCCTGAAAAACCTTGTTGTTTCGTTAAGAAAGGAGGTAGATTCGATATGAAATTGAACGATGGTGTATCGGCATCGATATCATCCTCATAAATCCAATCATCGACCTCAATAATAGGGATAGGGTTTTCATGATCAAGATGTCGATTTCTTAGTGTTATGGATATGAGTCGACGAGGTCTTTTATTTTTAAAGTCAATGTCTGGACTTCTCTGTATTTTTCGCCTACCTTGTTTCTTGATTTTAGTCAAATCAACCATAACTGGCTTGGGACAAGGAACAGAAAGGACCTTATCCTTTATATCACCCAATACATCTTCTAAAGATTTCTTTGGAACAAAATGGCATCTTGGTTTCTTGCCTTTGGATGACTTAGGGAAAACAACAGGGGTTTTAGTTATAGACATAGGGATTTCTTGCAGTTCGGCATGTAGGTTTTCCAGAGAGGGGTTTGACTGACAAGGACTGGAGGGCTCATTAAAACACAGAGGTGGGTCTATCATAGTTTCAGGTAGGACGAACCCATTTCTATTCACAAAAGCTTGCCAACTATCCCCAACTTTAGACAATTGTGAAATGACCAGAATTTGAATTAGACCGTGATGGAATAAACTAGACTGTGCATTTAGTCTTAGCCTTTGGTAAAACTTGGCCATTTTACGCTTGTTGGCTCTGTGTGTGTTCGATCGAATGCAAGCTTTGAGCTCATCATTTTCCCTCTCAAGAAATGAGTTCTGAGTGACCACTTGATTCAACTATGCCTATAGGTAAGGAACATCCCGATAATACCTTTTGATCCAATTAAAATAATTCTCGCAATGCACTGGTTCCATGCTTGGTAAAGGTTGAGTCTTCTCTGTAGTGGGTAATTTATCTTGTTCCATGATTCGTTATAGATCATGTTGAATGCCTGAAAAACCTTGTTGTTTCATTAAGAAAGGAGGTAGATTCGATATGAAATTGAACTGTGGTGTATCAGCATCGATATCATCCTCATAAATCCGGTCATCGACCTCAATAATAGGGATAGGGTTTTCATGATCAAGATGTCGATTTCTTAGTGTTCTGGATATGAGTCGACGAGGTCTTTTATTTTTAAAATCAATGTCTGGACTTCTCTATATTTTTTGCCTACCCTGTTTCTCGATTTTAGTCAAATCAACCATAACTGGATTGGGAAAAGGAACAGCAAGGACCTTATCCTTCATATCACCCAATACATCTTCTAAAGATTTCTTTGGAACAAAATGGCATCTTGGTTTCTTGCCTTTGGATGACTTAGGGAAAACAACATGGGTTTTAGTTATAGACACAGGGATTTCTTGCAGTTCAACATGTAGGTTTTCCAAAGAGGGGTTTGACTGACAAGGACTGGAGGGCTCATTAAAACACAGATGTGGGTATATCACAGTTTCAGGTAGGGCAAACCCATTTCTATTCACAAAAGCTTGCCAACTATCCCCAACTTTAAACAATTGTGAAATGACCAGAATTCGAATCAGACCGTGATGGAATAAACTAGACTGTGCATTTAGGCTTAGCCTTTGGTAAAACTTGGCCATTTTACACTTGTTGGCTATGTGTGCGTTCGATCGAACGCAAGCTTTGAGCTCATTGTTTTCCCTCTCAAGAACTGAGTTCTGAGTGACCACTTGATTCAACTATGCCTATAGGTAAGGAACGTCCCGATAATACATTTTGATCCAATCGAAACAATTCTCACAATGCACTGGTTCTATGCTTGGTAAAGGTTGAGTATTCTCTATAGTGGGTAATTTATCTTGTTCCATGATTCGGTATAGATCATATTGAATGCCTAAAAAACCTTGTTGTTTCGTTAAGAAAGGAGGCAGATTCGATATGAAATCGAACTGTGGTGTATCGGCATCGATATCATCCTCATAAATCCAGTCATCGACCTCAATAGTAGGGATATGGTTTTCATGATCAAGATGTCGATTTCTTAGTGTTCTGGATATGAGTCGACGAGGTCTTTTATTTTTAAAATCGATGTCTGGACTTCTCTGTATTTTTCGCCTACCCTGTTTCTCGATTTTAGTCAAATCAACCATAACTGGCTTGGGACAAGGAACAGCAAGGACCTTATCCTTCATATCACCCAATACATCTTCTAAAGATTTCTTTGGAACAAAATGGCATCTTGGTTTCTTGCCTTTGGATGAATTAGGGAAAACAACAGGGGTTTTAGTTATAGACACAGGGATTTCTTGTAGTTCGACATGTAGGTTTTCCAGAGAGGGGTTTGACTGAAAAGGACTGGAGGGCTCATTAAAACACAGAGGTGGGTCTATCACAGTTTCAGGTAGGGTGAACCCATTTCTATTCACAAAAGCTTGCCAACTATCCCCAACTTTAGACAATTGTGAAATGACCAGAATTCGAACCAGACCGTGATGGAATAAACTAGACTGTGCATTTAGGCTTAGCCTTCGATAAAACTTGGCCATTTTTTGCAGGATATTAAGTAGGTAGAATGGCATATTTAAACCAAAACCTAAAAATACCATCAATAAATGGACATGATACAGGAAAACTAGTTTGTATCTACCCTCACAGGTGACAAAATGCTTAAGTATCAACAGTAAACCATGCCATTGTGGTTTAAATAAAACAATAGGTGTGCCTTTTACACTGTAACATGATTTCTTGGATGCCATCAGTAGGTGCCAAGGGACGCCTTCGAACTTGAGGTTTTTAAACCAATGAGATCCTCCTTGGGGAAATCCAGTGACCTCTGCAATTGAACCCTCAGTCACCTCCAACTGTAAATCTCCTATCTTAGCCTTAGTTCCATCGAAAGTTTGGGCGAAGGCTTGAGTAAATTTGAGGTTAAAACCCTCGAAAAGTTTTATCAACCCATCCCAACCATGAGAAACAAGATCGTCCACAGTGTCGTCATGTGAGAGCAGAGCCTGTGAGTCGTTTGGCTCCATCCTTGTTATCCATGATTTTGGTCGTCGTGATGATGTAATAATTATGGTGTAATCAGGGTCTTCATTAGAACTTTCTCCAGAGAAAAGTTACCTTTGTCTCTTTCCAAAAATCACAGTTTTGAGGAAGGTTCGCAAGCTACCAATACATTTTCCTGTGATAATGCATGATTCTCGCAGGCTTCCTTAAGCCAGGGTGCGACAAGTTCACACTGTACCTAACTGTTAGGGTGTGAACATCTTCTAAAGAAGGGAAAAAGATAAATTCTTGAACCTTCTAGAAGGGAATCTTCTAGAAGGATGAGATGGAATTCGAATGATTATCTAAGTATTGGCTTTCCTGATATTTTGGGATCATTCCTATCCAAGTAACTAATCCATTCTCTCTTATAAATTGATGGGATTCTCATGGAAAAGGTTAGAAGCAAACTAGAAAGAGATTTATTGGAGAATTAGTGGAAGATTGTATGAAGGACTGATGCTACAGCAGCTAGAGACTCCAGCAAGGTTATCAAAAGTGGTTGATCTTCTTCATGCATGAGCAAGTGTGTGTGTCAGAGCTAGGAGCCATTGAAAGGAGGTTTGCAACATCAAGGCTTAGGATGTAATTCTTTCTTTCTATCAATTTAATACAGTAATATGTCCCTTTCCCATAAAGCTAATGTCACTTTATTTCATAACTCCTTGATCATATGCATAGATTAACTGTTGAATATATTAAGTTGTTTTCACTTCAATTGGTTTCAGTTGTCCTGGTCTTGACGGCACAAGAGAATTGGACCGAATCTTGGAACAACAGAGACCCAAGGAAGCGATCATAAGGTATGTTCATGATTCTTGCCTCCTAGTTCATTCAATAGTCTAAATCTAGGGAAAGAGTATTATTCTGTCCTATTTTTTTCTAGATCCAGGTGGATCTAGGGAGATTGGTTTGTGTCCGTACTTACGGATTAATCCTAAAACAAAATTGGCGACTCCGTTGGGGATCAATCCCATTTTTTGGTGGCTTTTTGTATTTTTCTGTGGCCATTTTCTCTAGTTTCATTTTTCTCTTGTTTTGTCAGTTTCTGAGTCTTCAAGATATCCTGATAGACCTTCTGGGTCCAGAAGCCTTTGTCAATTTTGCTTTCATTTTCAAAAATTTTGTCATCTTCAGGAGTTCTCGCACTGTGTTTAACTGCAACCTGTGAGAACTAGTCAGGTTCGCACCCTGCTCAAGGGTTCAGTGCGAGTACCTTGCACCTTGCTAAAAGGTTTCCTGCGAGAATCATAGATTCTCGCACAGTGTCAAACTGCTTGCCTGCGAGCAAGATTTTTCAAAATTTTGAAATTGACTTTTGGTTTTTCCAACTACTCAGATCAGTTGATTTACCTCTTATGAGCTTACTGGACCATTGATTGATATAGATTTTGCTTTAGTTTGCATACTTGAACGATTTTAGGGTTTCAGGGTTTTTCTTGTCCTTTATAGCTTGGCTTTCATTTCTTGACTCTTATTGGAAAATTCATTCTCTCTGCTTTCAAGAGATGAGTGTGTCTGATTGGTTGAGAACCGGTGATTGGTTGAGAGTTAAGTGCTTGGTATTTTCTCATTTGCTTTTTGGTTTGAAAGAACATTTTCGTTTGCTTTGAGAAGACTAATTGGTTTGCTCTTTGTTTTTTCTTTCATTGAAAGAGTTGATTGGGTTGTTATTGATT
>SNQJ01S0029967.1:36024-69574 GCA_010110895.2 Picea sitchensis
CTCTGTGTCGGCCTTCCCTGTGTCCAGTCCAATTGCCACGTGCTCTGTTTCAACTTTAAACTCTGTTACTCATTTCATGTCATTGATGGGGGATACATCAAGGCCCTCCTGTGACGAGTTTTGTTCCGTCGACTTTAGCTCATTATCCGAAATCAAGACTTAGAAATTATTTAGTACCTTGGAGCTTGCATGCCTCAATGGCAAGTTTCCTCGCTTTCGACAGTGGGTTTACATCATTGACCCCTGATTGAAAGATTTCGTTGGATGTTCGACATCAAATCATCTATTCACAGTTGATGGATTGTACTATAGGACCTTGGGAGTCATTGACATCAATGGTGATTTCCCTCGCACTTGTTAACGGTTGCATCAATGACCGGTAATCAAGTGGTTTCTGCCATGTTCGACTTCAACGCATGTAATCACATGGTTAGATTCGTACTTTGGGCGATGAGATTGAAGACCCTGGATTTCTCTTGATGATCTAGGTTGCGATGGAGTATGTATGATTTGTGACACATAGATCCACTGTGTATGTTTTATGGCTATGTCGTCTTGATTTGAAAATTTTCACATAGATCCACAGTGTATTCAGGTGGCTATGCTATATTTTGGCGGCATGGATCCACAGTGTATGATTGGTGGCCATGACTTCGTTTATGATGTTATCAGTCTATGATCTGAGTATGGGAATGCCTACCTCGGAATTGATATATATGATACTCTGCAGATGCTTGATTGTTCACGGGTTTCCGATTAGATGTGCTTCTGGTTCTCGACACACACATGCAGCTTACAAAGTCTATCAACTGTCACTAGTTCCAATCTCAGACTTTGGGGGGAATTCTGTTATCCATGATTTTGGTCTTCGTGATGATGTAATGATTATGGTGTAATCACGCTCTTCATTAGAACTTTCTCCAGAGAAAAGTTACCTTTGTCTCTTTCCAAAAATCACAGTTTTGAGGAAGGTTCGCAGGATACCAATACATTTGCCTGCAAGAATGCATGATTCTCGCAGGTTGCCTTAAGCCAGGGTGTGAGAAGTTCGCACTGTACCTAACTGTGAGGGTGCGAACATATTATAAAGAAGTGAAAAAGATAAATTCTCGAACCTTCTAGAAGGGAATCTTCTAGAAGGATGAGATGGCATTCTAATGATTATCTAAGTACTGGTTTTCCTGATATTTTTGGATCATTCCTATCCAAGTAACTAATCCATTCTCTCTTATAAATTGATGGGATTCTCATGGAAAAGGTTAGAAGCAAACTAGCAAGAGATTTATTGGAGAATTAGTGGAAGATTGTATGAAGGATTGATGCTACAGCAGCTAGAGACTCCAGCAAGGTTATCAAAAGTGGTTGATCTTCTTCATGCATGAGAAAGTGTGTGTGTCAGAGCTAGGAACCATCGAAAGGAGGTTTGCAACATCAAGGCTCAGGTTGTAATTCTTTCTTTCTATCAATTTAATACAGTAATATGTCCCTTTCCCATAAAGCTAATGTCACTTTATTGCATAACTCCTTGATCATATGCATAGATTAACAATTGAATATATTAAGTTGTTTTCACTTCAATTGGTTTCAGCTGTCCTAGTCTTGACAACACAAGAGCATTGGAGTGAAGCTTGGAACAACAGAGACCCAAGGAAGCAATCATAAGGTATGTTCATGATTCTTGCCTCCTAGTTCATTCAATAGTCTAAATATAGGGAAAGAGTATTATTCTGTCCTGTTTTTCTCTAGATCCAGGTGGATCTAGGGAGATCGTTTTGTGTCTGCACTTAAGGATTAATCCTAAAACAATCCTCACCATAGGCGCCATTTATTTGATCACACAAAACCATCACGAGTAGCAAAGGGTGGTGTGTGTTCAAAACCACATGAAATAGAGGGTAACCTCTACATCTTCGGAAGAGACCCGATACCTAAGGCTTCGGGAGAAATCCACCATAGCGACCACTTGGACTGTTTAGTGGATGCTAAACCAAAGGACACGAAAAAATGAAAACCACCTTTTCAAATGACTTCCGAACCCAAAAACGAAAACTTACCACATGAGATGATGAATGCAAGCTTTGCTAGCAGGACGAAGGAGTAATTGTTTGAAGGCATGACTGTCAATCTTGTACTAGAATGATGAGACTGTGATATGACTACAAAGGATAGCATTCATATTTGAAATTATACCAAAGGTATTGTTTTATGCATGATCGTAGATGTGGTAACGTGATAATCAAAACATTCAAAGAATAAAATGTCCAAGGCATAACCCCAAGGTGGACAACTCATGCGCTAATGGTAAGGAAGTAACCCATAATATGATAGGTGCACAAGATTTTATTGTTGTTGAAATTATTAGATGCCCTTAGGTGTTCATCCAATTTTATAAAAGGAAACTCTATAAATTGTACGATGCGCCCAAACTAGAGATTGTTCTAATTTCATGATTACAATCATGAAATTGAACAAGAGAAACGAATAATTGAACTCATACACACAGCTAATCAAACGAATCTTTTAAAAACAAAAGATGATAGAAATTTTTGCAAACAAAGGAGGCAACTACATAAAATTTTATCCCATTAAGACGATATTTTACAATGATAAGAAAATTACATGAATAATTGCCTGCAAACAATGGAGACACATTGGGCGAAGCACTTATCTCTGCATCATCATAACTTTATATCAAGGAATAGATAACTCGAATAGTTATTAGAAACAATTAAAAGACAGATCAAGCATTTTGACATCAACTTAGAAAAATAACACAGCCATATTATTGGATAAAGTTTTGTCCAAAAATTGTAATCCGATATCTCATTTCAATCAAAGGGGTAACAATATTTATACAAGTAACTCCAATACCGTTGACAGGGCCACTGTTGCCAGCAAGTGTTTATAGCCTCAGCACGGATTTCATTTAACCCTCTCCAATACTTCGATCCCATCCAAAAATCGTTCATTTATGATAAAAGTATCTTTACATCCGATCAATTTAAAAATATACCTGAGGATCTTCGAACCTGACATTGCTTCATTGCCAGCAAGCCTATTCAATACCCCGGCGAAGTTGTCTTGGTATCATGTGTGCATTTACCCGCTACCAGCAGACCTGTTCAGTATCCCGACGGGTTGACACGCAATTCCCACACTTTACAGTGTTTCCAACTCTCTAAAAATTGCTTATAAAATTTTCAGAAACTTCACGATAACAAGAGAGCGGGGTGATACTAAAGATTTCACAACCAGGAAATGATAGGATCGATATTTTAGAATTTATTTATTTTTTGTACTTTGATAACTGATAACTTTTGTCATAATTTGGAGATTTATATTTCAGTTAAGAAGTTGTCTCATGAATGGGGAAGCGCTATGAGTTGATCTCATTAGAGTTGGGACGACGTCAGGAGTTTTAAAGATAATCGTATTTCCCTAAGACTTCAACAAAAACTGGGAACAATGATTTGACAAAGACTTATCGTGACCGATCTGATTTTAGAACTTTATGAGCGGATGCATTGAACTGTTCTCAACTTTTATTAGTGAAAAATCCAATTCCCTTCAATAACGAATGATGATTCAGAAATAATCATTAGGGAAACACAAATCCAGACAAAATGAAAAAACAAAAAATAAAACAAAAGAAAAATTAAGCTAAATATATTTACAAGGGGGTAAATCTAATTTTCTGAGATGAATTATTTCTTGAGAGACTGTCCATTCACTGGAAAAGTGTATGGTTGTCCCTCTAATTTCTGCAAACGAAAAGAACTAGGTCCCAATTTTTCAGAAATGACAAAAGCCCTCAACCACAAGTTTTGAAACTTGGTATGTTATCCTTTATTATCGTGTGTTTTATCCCATTTGAGGACCAAATCCCCTACATTAAAATTTCTTTCAGAGGACGAACTTGTATCAAACTAGATCTTTACAATTTGTTGATGTTGATCCAATTTTTGTTTTTCTTGTGTCCTTACTTCTTCCAATTTCAATAAAGCATTTATCTGATTCTCTAAAGGGGGACATTCTTCTTCCTGAACTTTATGAGACAATTGCAAAGATGGGAGAAAGACATGTGGAGGAAGGATGGCTTATCTTCCATAAACGAGAAAGAAAGGAGAATTACCGATGGAAGCTTTTGGAGTGACTCTATTAGCCCAAAGTGCCTTGTACAAAGCATTGTGCCAATTTTTGTGGTTTTCCGACACTGTTCTCTTTATTATCTTGACCAGATTTTTATTCGTTGATTTAGCCAAACCGTTTCCTTGTGGGTAATAGTTGGCAGATTATTTTAGTTTAATCCCTTTTTATAAAGCAAATACATTCATATCTAGGGAAGAAAAATCAGAAGCATTTTCGAACACCAAACATTCAGGGATTCTGAAACGAGTGATAATATGAGAGTTTAGAAACGAGACTACTTGATTTGTGTTGACTACCTTTAATGGCAAGGCTTCAGACCATCTCGTAAAATAATTTGTTGTCGTGAGAATGTACTTGTGTTGTTGTGAGGAAGGAGGTTTAATCGGTCCTATAATATCTAGGCCCCATTGCTAAAAAGGCATGTCTACCGTGACAGGCTGCAAAGGAAAAACAACTTTTTCCACCTGTCCTGCAGCCTTTCGATAGATTATACATTTGCAGGACAAAGTGTGAGCATCCTTAAACAAGGTAGGCCAATAGTATCCATCCCTAAGTACTTTGTGAGCAGTAGTATCTCCACCAAAATGACCCCCAGCATCGTCGGAATGAAGTTCATCCAACAACCTTTCAGATTCCTCTTTTTCTAGGCAATGCAGAAAAACACCGTCAAAATTCTTTCGAAATAATATATCATTAATTAATTGGAAAGATGCAGATTTAAGCCTTGGTGCTATTTTGTTTTTCGAATCAAGGTTACGAGGAGAATTTATGCGCAACAAATAAAATATGATATTATCATACCATGAATTAGGCACAGTTTCTGTAGAGCAGATTTGTGTTTCGTTATGTTGATTTGCAGCTAATGTATTTATTTGATTTTCTGATTTTTCAACTGAATCAGCTACATTTTTACAAAGGCCTTGACCTCTAACAATTTGTGCAGGTACTATTTTGAGATCAAACTCCTGAAGTGATGTCATCCAATTTTCCCTTTTCTCTCCCAACTCTTTCTGCATTAACAGATTTCTTACAGCAGGGTAAGGAACAACAAATTTTGTACTGGATTTCAAAAGATAAGACCTGAAATGTTTCACTGCTTTGAAAACAGCGTATGCCTATTGATCTACCACTGGATAATTTGATTTTGTTCCTTTAAAGGAAGAGCTCATAAATGAAATAGGTATTTCATTATTTTCAGTATTTTTCTGTGTGAGCATAGCAGCAAAAGATCTGTCAGATGCAAAAGCATACAATGTGAAATCCTGGGAAAAATCTGGACTCATCAAGGAAGGTTATTCGGTTATAGATTTTCTAATGGAATTAAAATCTTGATTATCTTGTGATCCCCATTTGTACAGAACATCCTTTTTTATCAGATTTTATAGAGGTCTAACCATCTGAGAAAAACTTGGAACAAATCGTCCGACAAAATTAATTTTACCCAAAAAGGATTGCATGACCTTTTTGGAAGAAGGTGGGGGAAGGTTGGAAATGGCTTGGGTTCTTTCGAGATCAATTATCATTCCATATTTAGAGACTATAAACCCAAGCAATTTCCCTTGTTCTACTAAAAAGACTGATTTTTTAGGATTAAGTGAAATACCGAACTTGCGACATCGTTCTAACACAGTCCTAAGATAAGACAGGTGATCTTTCTTGTTCTTGGAAAAGACAGTGACATCATCTAGGTAGACCACAACTGACTGATTGATAAGGCCACGAAAGGCAATGTCTATCGCCCTCTGGAAGGTGGCACCGACATTGATCAATCCGAAAGGAATTTTTATGTAGGCGTAGGTGCCCCATGGTGTAGGAAAAGTGGTTTTCAATTGATCTGATGGAGACATAAGGACCTAGTTATACCCTAAGAAACCATCTAATAAATATAGTATTTCAGAACCAGATATTGGTTGCATAATTTGTTCCATTGGAGGAACGGGGTAATTGTCTTTATGAGAGGCCTTGTTTAAGTTACGAAAGTTGACACAAAGTCGAATTTCCCCATTTTTCTTGCTTACTGGGAATAAGTTGGATACCCACTGAGTATGTCAGACTAGGAAAATGATCTTGGCAGTAATTAATTTGTTTAGTTCCTTTTTAACAGTGGGTTCTAATTTATGATGCATTTTTCTCATTTTTTGCTGAAAAGGTTGGGTTTGGGGCTTCATGGGAATTACATGTTGTATTATGTTTGGATAAAAACTTTTTAGATTATCATACATCCAAGCAAACACATCTTTGAATTCTTTGAACAATTTAATAAATGCATATTTTTCTTGTTTAGAACACCCTTTTCCCAGATTGATATTTTGAGGATTATCTTGCATTCCTAAATTTACAGTTTTGTACAGTAATGAGGAGCTATTCATTTTTCAATTAACTGCCCCTCTAAACTTGTCGTGTAGATCATAAAAATTTTCTAATATAACAACATATTTGGGTATAGAGTTTACCAACTTGGATGATAATTTTGCAGAATGAGGATCAGATATTACCATGAAATCTTGGAGGTTTTCATTGTGGGTGCTTTCATCGATCCCTGCATCTTGGAAGATGTCTTCCATACGCAGAAATTTGATGATTTGTGGATCATCATCAAACACACGCCAATTTGTGATGTTGTCGGGGATCTATGTCCTAAATAACAATTCAACTGAAAATGCGTTAGGAGGTCTTCAACAGGCAATAATTTAGAGGCAACATTAGCTAATAAATCATCTTCTGAATTACTCGACCTAGGAATGGAATTTATATTAAAAGCGAGAAATTTTTGTATTAAACTCCATACCTCGGTTTGGTAGTTTTTCAAATGTGGTGACAAACAATGTATCGTGTTTCTTACCTGTTTGACTATGATCTCAAAGTCACCGAATACTACTAGGTTTTGCACGTAGAGGTCCAACACCTTCGTTAATCCCTCCAGAAGTGCTTTGTTTTCTGATGTATTGTTAGTACATTCAAATTCCAATCGACAAGCAATAAATTTTTTATTACCTTTGGGATCGATTAGTACACAACTAGCACCTGTCCCTTCCTGGGATTTACATCCATCGAAATATAAGGACCAGATTTCTTCGTCATCCACAATGTTCAGTGTACTTCCCAGATTTTCCATCTGAGTATAGGTTGATATTTAGGATTTTTGTTCTGGGTCAGTGATAGAGGATATTTCAGTCATGAAATTTCCAAAAAAGGTATTCATTCTCTATGTTTCAATCGAATTTACAGCGGTAGTAAAAGGCTCATTTGGATCATTTAAATCTGTAACGGTGTACTTGAGGTAATGTTCTCTATTTATTCTGATCTTGTTAGGATGTCCATTTTTGGGCAGCCATAGATGAGACCAATCGGTCGCAAAATATCCATGTAACTGCTCTGTTCTACTCAAAAATAAACCATAAAATTCTGGAATGTCAACAACAATAATATCAATTACTTGCTGGACTTTTGGGTTGGATGAAAACCTTATCAACACATTTTTAAGTTCACCAATGAGCTTGACATTAGTTCAATCAATGAATGATCTTTAAATCAGAAGTTTTTACTTTGGCGTTAATTTTATGACACACAAATAGAGGCATCACATTTGATGAGGCGCCAGAATCAACCATACAGTTATGTACATTTCTATTGAAAATTTCGAAAGTTAATAAAAAAGGAGGCACATTTTTTCATGAAGAGACAGCAGAATTTTGCTGATTTTTTTTTTGTTGTACCTAAAATAGTTTTATCTAAGTTTCCTACAGTTTTCTCTGATATGTCCCTTTTATCCTAATTTTCAGATAATTTTTTATCGGGGACATCTTTATTTTTATTTGGGTCAATTTCTGTTGATTTCTTGTTGATAGAATCATTCTTTTTATTATTTTCAGCAATACTTTGGAGCATTTTCTGTGGGATAAGAGGAAATTTAAGTAATTCAAAAACTGATATATTTTCCCTTAGTTTTTTAAGATCTTCAACCAAATCATATTTTAAAACTGGGGCAATAGAGTTTTGTCTAGTTTCCATTTGCTTTGGTTGTTTTGAAACCACATTCCTACTTGTTTCGGGTGAAGGTTTGTTTTGTGTTTTACTTCGAGTGTTATAAGGATGGACAGTTTCAAAATTTGCTTGAAAGATGTTGTCTGAAAAATGCTCGAAAACAGGAGGAGATGAGTCCTCATCATCGGGTGTTTCTTCCTCACCTATATCGTCTTAATTTTCAGGGGGTACAGAAACAAAGTTATCATGTGCTTCCAGTATCATTTGCAAAGCATATTGTAGTCCTTCAAAGTTTAGACCTCCTGTGGTCAGGATTAGTCGGTTTGGAGGAAAGAGTTTTTTGAAAGGTGGTCTAAAACCTCCTTTACTTGTAGATGCCTCCTCAACGGATCTTTTCAAGTCTATGACCTAATTGGATAATTTCTGGAAAGCTTTTTGCAAACTTTCCAAGTCTAATGTCTCTTGTTGATTTTTAGTTTGAGGAGGTCTAGTGAGAATTTCTATTTTCTTTTTAGAAGATGAAGTTGTTTCATTCTCACTACTTAAACTATATTTTAAGCTCGGAATGTCCTTCTCAATAAGGACTTTCTCCTCAAAGGCTTCTAATAATGTGTTCTTTTTGGACCTTTTAACCCATATGGCTATATTGTTATTCAGAGCCTTAGTATAGTATGCAATAGTCAGGTTTTCTACAGGCATTGAATCTACAAGGATTTTTTTTTTTAATGTTAGGAATATCTGTTTGAAATCTTTAACTTTTTCTTTAGGGTTCATTTTTAGACTAGAGAGTTCCATTACCAAGACTTATGGAGATATATCATCTTCGAATTTTTCCAGAAAACAGGTTTCAAACTTGTCCCAAGAGACAATGGTTTGAGGTTGTTGCGCAAAATACCAGGTTGAGGCATTCCCCTCAAAAGTGCAAGGGAATAACCTGCACATGACATCCTCGTGCTCGAGACTCCAAAGCCTAACAGCTAACATAAATTTCTTGATGTGATCATCAGCTTATTGCTTTGAAACTGGGTCAAATTTGGGCAGCAACTTTTCTGTATGTTTGGGCAACGAGTGTTGGGGTCCAGGTACTACCACAGAATCTTGATCAAGCCAAGGTCTGGCGGGATTATTTTGGTTTTCCATGGGGTTTGGTGGAGTTGAAGGTTGAGATCGTTCAGACGAAGAACTGCCTTCGTCTGAGGATTCCTCTCTTAAAGAGGGTGGAGAAGAACCAGGTGGGATACCAGATCCCCCAACACCAAGGGTCAATGCTTCAGAAGGATCGGTGATATTACCGCCTAATGGATTTTTGGGAAGACCAGTGTCTTGAGGTTGTTCCTGAAGATTGGTGAAATCAAGGAGTTGATTAAGTTGTCTACCAGGTTCTCTGATTCTAGACAAAGCACTTTGAGTTCTTATGATCGACTGGTGAACAATTTATTGGACGTCAATCCCTTGAGGAACTGGTGTCACCGATTCGACGAGAATATCATGAGTGGTATTTGAGGTAGTAGCTGGATCAAGTGTAACGTTATTTTCTGAGTGAATACACATCACGATAGGAGAACAATTGTTTGGGGGAGTCTTACGACCTCCTTGTGCCATCAATGCCTTTCAAGCCCTCTTTCTAGCGCCATTTATTGACGGGAGTTAATGACACACCATCAATGGGAAGGGAAGATTTGGACCGGGGTTGTCTATTTAACCCAAGTCGTTTGGTATAATCTACCCTGACAGGTTGTATGGCTTCGTTAGCTGACTAAGATCCTAAAACAACTTCAAGATGTGAACTAAGTAAAGGTACAACTCTAACAATCGACACTTTAATTACAAATGATTAACTAACAGTGTTCATGTACAATGGTTATATACAATTTACAAGGTTTAAGCAAAGCCTTGTGAAAATAATTGTTTTAAGATAATGGATCTAAACAAGATTAAAAATAAACAAAAGTATTCTAGTACTCTAATTACCAAACTAATAAACAGTGAATGAACAAGATTGTAAATGATGTAATGAAAATAAACAAAGAAAATTAACATTTAAATGATGCAATCAATATTCATTCACAAATCAACAAATTAAATAAATAATAAACTAACTAACCTCTTGTTCATCAGCAGTACTAAGCTAAATTTATCTCTTTGTATTTGCATGAGCTCATCTTAACCTATGTCAAGTGTAAACCTATGACAAAGGCAAGCATAATACTTCCTCAAGAAATTCAAAGAAGACTTTTATATTCCAGAACAAGTTTAAGATGACAGAAAGACAAATGATTATATATCATATGACCTTAGAATATCCAATAACTAAAAAATGAAAGAAATTTCAATCCTCAGTAATGGTGTTACCAGCTACCTAGTATCAGATGTAAACTCAAAATACTTGAATAGATGACCAGTCACAGATATCAACTGAACCAAAAGATAATGAACATCATAAAGAAAAACATGATATAAAATATTATGTGGAGAACAAACTAAAGCTAGCTCGATACATATAACATTTAACACATAGAAATTACATGAGAAGACAATGAAAAAACACTGCACAGTTTACACAAGACGAAAGCCAAAGAGTAAACTGCTTTCCCATATAGTTTCAAAAAAAATGTCCATCATATGGTCAAGGAGGAATTGCCTCTATCACTAGGAAAACATTGCTATTTAAACAAGTTTCTAATCTGTTCCTCCTATCATGCAAGATAGAGGTAGATCTTTTAAAATAAGTTTTTACTAAAATAAAATAACAAAAAGATAATTATGTTGGAGTCTTTTAATCAAAAACATTTATATTAATAAACATTTTTTTTCAAAAAAGAAAATTACTAGTCCACTAAATGCTCAACCCGTGACTCATTTCCTTAATCCTAGCACATCAATTTGTTGCTCACCTGAAACAATAAAAACAAAATCAAAATTAGACAATAATCAAAACAAATAATTTCAAAAGACAAGCTACAAAATCTTTTGATTATGTAGCTAGTCTAAAATAAAAACAAAATGAAAATGAATCTACCTATTATCCAAACATAATAAAATGGTGAAATACAAACGAACTATTTACCAATTCATAAATTTGAAAGAGAGGCATCAGACAGGTCTAAGTTTATAATAGTATTGAAATTGGTTGAATTTTTAATAAACACATTACCAGATCGCTTAATACGCTTGTTGGCTCTGTGTGTGTTCAATCGAACACAAGCTCTAAGCTCATCGTTTTCCCTCTCAAGAACTGAGTTCTGAGTGACCACTTGATTCAACTATGCCTGTAGGTAAGGAACATCCCGATAATACCTTTCGAAAAAATTCTCGCAATGCACCGGTTCCATGCTTGGTACAGACCAAGTCTGCTCTATACTGGGTAATTTATCATGTTCCATGATTCGTTGTAGATTATGTTGAATGCCTAAAAAACCTTGTTGTTTCGTTAAGAAAGGAGGCAAATTCGATACGAAATCGGACTATGGTGTATCAACATCAGTATCATCCTCAGAAATTTGGTCATCGATCTCAATAACACGGATATGTTTTTCATGATCTCGATGTCGATTTCTTAGTGTTATGGATATGAGCTGACCAGGTCTTTTATTTTTTAAATCGATGTCTGGACTTCTCTGTATTTTTCGCCTACCCTGTTTCTCGATTTTATTTAAATCAACCATAATTGGCTCGAGACTAGGAACAGCAAGGACCTTATCCTTCAGATCATCCAATACATCTTCTAAATATTTCTTGGGAAGAAAATCGAGTCTCGGTTTCTTGCCTTTGGATGATTTATTGAAAACGACAGGGGTTTTAGTTATAGACACAGGGATTTCTTGCAGTTCGACATGTAGGTTTTCCGGAGAGCGGTTTGACTAACAAGGACTAGAGGGCTCATTAAAATGCAGAGGTGGGTCTATGACGGTTTCAGGTAGGGCAAACCCATTTCTATTCACAAAATCTTTCCAACTATCCCCAACTTTAGACAATTGCGAAATGACCATAATTCGAATCAGATTGTGATGGAATAAACTAGACTGTGCATTTAGGTTTTTCCTTTGGTAAAACTTGGCCATTTTTTGCAGGCTCTTAAGTAGGTAGAATGTCATATTTAAACCAAAACCTAAAAATACCATCAATAAACGGACATGATACAGGAAAACTAGTCTGTATCTACCCTCACATGTAACAAACTGTTTAAGTATCAACAGTAAACCATGCCATCGTGGTTTAAATAAAACAATAGGTGTAACTTTTACATTGTAACATGATTTCTTGGAAGCCATCAGTAGGTGCCAAGGGATGCCTTCGAACTTGAGGTTTTTAAACCAGTGAGCTCCTTCTTGGGGAAATCCAATGGCCTCTGCAATTGAACCCTCGGTCACCTCCAACTGTAAATCTCCTATCTTAGCCTTAGTGCCATCGAAAGTTTGGACGAATTCTTGAGCAACTTTGAGGTTAAAACCCTCGAAAAAATTTATGAACCCATCCCAACCATGAGCCATGATATTGTCCATAGCATCGTCATGTGAGAGGAGAGCCTGTGAGTCGTTTGGCTCCATCCTTACCACAGGCACCATCTATTTGATCACACAAAACCAGCAGGAGTAGCGAAGGGTGGTGCATGTTTGAAACCACAAGAAATAGAGGGTAATCTTTGCATTTTCGGAAGAGACCCGATACCTAAGGCTTCGGGAGAAAGCCACCATAGAGACCACTTGGATTGTTAAGTGGATGCTAAACTAGAGGACGTGCAAAAATGAAAAACACCTTGTCAAATGACTGCCAAACCCAAAAATGAAAACTTACCACCTAAGGCAATGAATGCAAGCTTATGCTAACAGAACGAAGGAGGAAATGTTTGAAGGCATGACTGTCAGTCCTATACCAGAATGATGAGACTATGATATGACTATAAAGGATAGCATTCATATTTGAAATTATACCAAAGTTATTGTTTTATGCATGATCGTAGATGTCGTAACGTGATAATCAAAACATTCAAAGAATAAAATGTTTAAGGCATAACCCCAAGGTAGACAACTCATGTGCTAATGGTAAGGAAGTAACCCATAATATGATAGGTTCACAAGATTTTAAGGTTCTTGAAATTATTAGATGTCCTTAGTTGTTCATCCAATTTTATAAAAGGAAACTCTATAAATTGTACGATGCGCCCAAACCAGAGATTGTATAATTTCATGCTTCCAATCATGAAATTGAACAAGAGAAACGAATAAATGAACTCATACACACAGCTAATCAAACAAATCTTTTCAAAACAAAATATGATAGAAATCTTTGCAAACAAAGGAGGCAGCTACAGAAAATTTTATCCCGTTAAGATGTTATTTTACAATGATAAGAAATTGGCATGAATAATTGGCTGCCAACATGTTCAGAATCATAAAATTTAGAGGTGAGAGAGAAAATGGATGTTCTATTTCCTTGTATTATTTATTCATGTGCCTTGAGAATCCTCCTAAGTTCTTGCAAATCACAATGATCCACGACATATAAACGAAACCTAGAAGACTCAAAAGAAATATAAATCTTTGCAATGCGGCAGGCCCATAATCCAGAACCTAAAAGTGCTTGTTGAAAGCTGACATGGAGCTCAAAGAAATACCCCCAATACCCATATAGACAAAGCTTAGAGTAACAACACATGCAACCAAACACCCAGAGAAAAGATAAAACTAGGTTTTAAAGCTTAGGACTCACAAATTGAGCACCCAATACACATTTCCCTAAATTATTGGTAGCAATTCCACACCAATTGATTCGAGAAATTTTTACTAATTCAATAGTTGACTCCTAGAAACCAACTAAACTCAACAAACACAGAGCAAGCAAATTGACGAGAAGACCGACCACCAACCTGAAAACTAGAGTGAATTCCATGTAGAGGTCGACCAGACAGGGCTTCCCACGATCTTTCCACCACACAAAGGTTTGACGCTCCATTATCCCACCCCGCCTAGGGTAAATTAAACCTCTGCATTCAAATTCATGCACCCTCGAGAGCTTAAGCATGTGTGAGGGAGCCTTGGGTTGCATCTAGTTTATTGTCTTACCTTGAGGGAGGGACTAGCTCATGAAATACATGTGGCATAGGAAATTCATGGTACTTGTCATTAATTACAAAGAGATGATTAAGGTATGGCTTGGGTGGTTAATTGACCATTAACCCTTAGCTCCCCCAATTTTAATCGCATTTCCTTATTGGATAACAAATTAGCTTGGCAATTATAACGCCATAAGACTTGGTAGAAGGAGGTTTTTTGGATTCTTGTGACCTCATGCTAAGCTTGAACCATGATAAAGTTAATTTTGTAAGCAGTAGGACGGACTTTCTTGTGCGTCAACTTGATGATTATGCTAGAGTCTCCCACTATTGTTAATGATTAAATTTGTGCTTCCACCGCTAACCTCAACCCCTAGAGTAATTTATACACTTATGTTGGTTATTGAATGAAGTCCCCAATCCCTAGGCATATGGTGATTTTGTTTTTCCTCTAGGATCAATGAGGATCCTCCCCACACCAGCCATCCTTGGTTTATTGCCATCAAATTTATTATATGATGTATTTTGACATTATTTTCTAATATACATTTCTTATGAGTTTTTTTTTCTTTTATTTATATAATATACTATTAGTATTGAATTTTCACTTTTAATATATTTTATTTTATAAACTCAATTTAAATATYTGTACATGCATCTCCAATTTTTATTCCTTCGAGGAAAGAGGTAAAATTACAACCAAGGGTAGTATACGGTCTCATGTATGGGACTAAGGATAGATGTTACTAGAAAGAACATGACCCCACTAGAGGTAGCTTCAACGATGACCACTAGGGATGTTGGCTTTCTTGCGAATACTATATAGGCTAAAACCTTTTTTCGGTCTTAGAGTAAGACCTAAAATTGCTTTTGATTGGATAAGGGCTCATCTTCTTCAAACTTAAGGAAATAAGTTAATGACCAAGACTCGGAGGCATCTAGCATGAGTTGAAGTTTGTCCCCTTATAGACCATCGAGGGGGTATTTCAGGTGGCATGGTTTTCCTTGAATAATGGTAATGAGTCAGCCCACATTCGTAAATAGCAACTAAGGATAGATGTCTTCATTATCAGTTGGAAACTTAATTATGATAGGTTTTACCACCTTTAGGAAAAAAAAAAACCTCCAATTTTAATATTATTTTAATTTTATAAACTTAATTTAAATATTATCCATTTATGTGCAAAGTTTATTGAAATTATTATTGTTAATATATTTGAATTTAATGTCAATTGGATTTAGTTTGGGTGGTTGGAAGGAATGATTGTTATCCTCCCCACCCAGATTCAATTCCTGCAAGTGACATTTTGAGCTCATAACGAGCATATTGTTGTAAAACCTCCATAAAATTTCTAGACTTTACCCTAGGTACCATCTTCGAAATGAGAGAAAGTACTCGAAGATTTTCCTCAAGCTTTGTAACCTAAAAAAATATTCAAACTTAATTACATACTTAAATAATAGATTTTTTTTCCGTAGATAAATACATATGGATGATGACTTATTAATCATGAAGAGATTATTTGTGTTTAATATTGTTCCTCACTAAGTAATATTATTTTATTTAGAAATCTATTTGATTGCTTTAGAATTTGGTAACCATAGGATATATATGACAAGAATTTTGGAATATTTGGTCTTATGCGACGCTTAGGAGGATTCTATCATATATTTCTGATATAATATATTAGAGAGAGAATGTGATATACAATGATGCTTTTTGACTTATGGATGGCGATATAGTTTGAACATTATTTAATCATGGTTTTATTCTTGAGACATTAACGTAAGAAATTATATTATAATATTCGCTTAACCTGTTTAAAGTTTTTGTTTTCGCAATGTCCGTAACATTTGTTCTTGGATTTTATTCCTATGGTCTTCTTCAACTTTTTTTATAATAATCAATATAATTTTCTTTTCCAACTTTCTTTTTTATAATCGAGTTGAAATAATGTTCTTTTTCAAGTTTCCTTTTATAATCAAGCTGAAATAATGTCAAATATTATTTTAAAGGTAAACCAACGAAAACAACATTATAATAATGATATTTATAAATAATTCATTAATTAACGATAGACTTTAATTAAAGAATCTTCGTAAACACATGAACGTGACTAATCATTAGTTGAATATCACACCACCACTTTTTTTTTTAAAAGGATCATTATTATCATCAAGGTGCTTTTTTATTTATATATATATATATATATAAAGGTGCTTGATGACCATAAGGATTAGGATAGCTATAATATCAGTTAGAGCTAATTATCAAACACCACCCACATCATGATTATATGATTGGCATGATCTTAATAATAGGTATGATAGTTGGTGTAATCATATCATGTGTATTATAGTTGGGTCAATGAGGATGATAATAATGACTGGCTGTTGAAGATTAGGTGTTGAAGATTAGGTTGTGCTTCACTCATTCCTGTCTGGATATGAATGGAGTAGGGTGATATATACATAAAAGATAAAGACAAACATTTCAATTTGAATGGAGCAGGGCGTTATATATATATATATAAAAAAAAACATTTGGATATGAATGGAGTAGGGTTTTAGGATTTAAATGAGAAGTCTAGTTAATTTATATATTGTATATTATAGTTTGTGACTTTAGAGTGGTGCAATTACTTTTTTGTGAAATCAAGGTTTAGTGTTGTTTGTAACTCCTACAACGGTGTTCCTATGTATTAGGTTTAGTGTTGTTTGTAACTTCTACAATGGTGTTCCTATGGCCAATTGTTCCTATGTATTGGCCATTGTATTGAAATATTTGAGGATAGATATATGTTATTATAAAATTGAAATCAAACAAAATAATTATTCCTTAGATTGGATTTGTATGACCAATTTTTTTTTAAGAATATTTAATCTTATGTGAAGTTAGGTGGGATTCTATACTTTATACTTTACCATGTAAGATGTGTATGACCAGATTTTTTTTAATATTTAATTTTATGTGAATTTAGGTGGGATTCTATCCTTTACTTAAAATAATATTTTGGAAAAAAGAATGTCAAAATGAATATGATGCCATTTGACTTCATTAAGTTGATATACCTAATATCATTTAAGTTATATTCTATTGGTTTATTTATTGTCAAGACAATAGGTTGAGAAATACATTACTATAATATTCACTTTATTTGAACGATGTTTTTTGTTTGTTAGTTTTGTTTTAAGAATGCCTTGGATTTTTTTTTAAAGTATTT
Organism: Picea sitchensis; assembly: GCA_010110895.2. Lineage (NCBI taxonomy): Eukaryota > Viridiplantae > Streptophyta > Pinopsida > Pinales > Pinaceae > Picea > Picea sitchensis. Next base: position 53,434 of record SNQJ01S0029967.1, read on the forward strand.
CTTCAACTTTGTTTTTGTTGGAATCAAGTTATCTAATGTCAAATATCAAATATCTACGTTTGAAGTGGTGGATTGAGAATTAAAAAGAAAATTAAGTTTGTTATTTTTTTTTAAAACCAGTTGGCATTAGTATTAATATGATAAAAAATGAGTTCAAACAACATTCTTTATGGCTTATTACTTATGAGTTCAGACAACATTCTTTATGGCTTATTACTTGAGAAATCAAGACCATAAGAATGATAATATATCATTGTTTTGATTATGTGAAAAACTATAATGTTTTTAATATTAAATATAAATTGATATAATTGTCTTTTTATTTTACTATAAACCGAAAAACAAGTATAAAATAGTGATGAAGAGGTTAGTTGTAGCTCTCCCTCTATAGAAACCTAGATAAATAAAAGAATTTATGTTGAGGTCACATCCTCCTACTTTAAACAACACTCTTTGTTGTTCTTCTCCATTGGCTCCTCATATTCTAGGATAGGGTTGGAGGAAGTACCCTCATATGTTGGGGAGAGGTTTGTGTTTTCCTTGGGAGTGCCTTGAAATTTTTTAGGAGTGTTGATAGAAATTTCAATATTCAATACCTCTCGACAAAGAGCATCAAATATCTAATCCATGATATGTAGCTTGTCCATAATGCCTTTTTGTTGGATGCCCTTCTCCTCAACAACTTACATAATAAACGTTTTTTTCATCCAGTATAATTCCATGAATTTGAAAATTCTTGTATCCACAGTACGAGAATATCTAAAATCAGGAATCTAGTCTTTAAAATATGCCTCCAATTTCTCCTTTGTGATTTTTTGTATCTACCATATGACTTTCTTCTCCATGTCATTAATATCCCTTTTGGTGTCCTAAAAAAACTAGAGTTGGAAGTCTAAGGTAGCCCTCATTTCACCCAATTGGGCCCTGGTCAGGTGTGTGGGAGTCTTAAAAGGAGGAGAGGGTTTAGGAGCCAAGGGAGTACCTTGCATGTTATCATATTACTATATTGGGATAGAAACATGGCTAACATGTTTCATGCTTGTAAACAGAATAGGACCAAAGACTAACGTGAAACCACCCGAGACAGAGATGAAATAAAGGAGCATCACCCACAAAATAAATAGAGAATAAAACACACCAATATCCTGAAACAAAGAAGAACCAACAATGGAGGAGAGTCCACAATCCAAACAAAGACCAAGATTTTAAGAGGAGGGGAATGACTACGCACTTTTCCTTTGAACGCCTCATGGAACCTTTTCCATAATGACCCTACCTCCAACAATAAGGAAGAGAAGGTGATATCCCACATAGAGCACACTCGTGACTTAGGGGAAATTCAAAGACATAAATCGTTAAGGGACAAAGTAATTCCAAGGACCAAATTTGGAACTAGCTTGAGAACAGGGGCTCAAAAATGAATGAGAAGATTGTGAAATGGGGTTCGAGATAGTGAGGCAGAAATGTTTTTCTCCCATAAACCACCCCCGTCACATAACAAACTAAATAGATTTTCCAATCCATCCCTTAGTTCTTTGATAGAACAAAACCAAAAAGAAACCTAGACTATAAGAACATGAAGAAAATTAATGACCAAGGGATGTAAAAATTACCTCCAACTACACGAATCAAACTCAAATCTGCCAAGTTCGGAGTAAGTTGGGGATATAAGTTGTGATGCCTAGTTTACCTGCCTAGCTTCATCACATGCTATAAAAACTTCCATGTCAATTCTTCCCATGATTGTGTCATATAGTTGTCTTAGATTGATGGATAGTTGGTCTGGATTGTTGGTTGGCATTGATGTCAACCCTTGGAGAGTGATATTGTAGATTGATGTCAACCCTTGGTGATTGATGTCAACCCTTGGAGAAGCCTGGTAGCGAATTTTGGTAGCACAAAGGCATGGGTAAGGGACCTGAGTCTGTTTGAGGTATAAAGGCATGAATAGCAGTGAATTTATAGGTAAGACTATTCTAGATGGATAGTATGTGTCATGCCATTTACGRTGATATGTGGAACGTCACATAACTCCTCACGGTTAGAGAGTTATGGCCATATGAAGTTGGAGAACCCTCATGAGTTATCTAGAAGCCCCTAAAAGGTCAAAGAAGTCAATTATTATAGAAGATCCTAGAAGAAGTGTACTAGTCAAATTGATGGTAACTAGGAGTTAATCATGGGTATAGTTGTTGCATTAAGAAAATAATTAAAAAWAAATTAGTTGCAACAAGAAGTTGTGAGTTTGATAATTATGGTAAAGTAGTTGTGATGAGAAGATTGAATAATCAAAGTGGTTGACCAAGAAATAAATTAAATAATAAAGTGGTCGCAACAAGAAGTTAGTTAAGGGAAAAGAAGCTATGAATTGATTAATTATAGAAAAGTTAGTTGCAACAAGAAGTTGTGAGTAAAGATAAATTATTTAAATAATAAAATAGTCAAAGTGTTTGCAAAGAGAAATTAGTTAAATAATAAAGTGGTTGCAACAAGAAGTTGTGATTTTACTATTTATGGATAAGTCAAAGTGGTTTCAAAAGAAATTAATTAAATAATAAAGTTAGTTGCAACTAGGAGTGGAGAACTTGCTATTTGTAGAAAGTGGTTAAGTTAAGTGGACAAAGTGGTTAAGTTAAGTGGACAAGTGGCTAGAAGTGGGTTAGTGTTAGAAAAACAGGATCGCGGAGCAATAAAATAAAAACAAATGCAGAAATAAAACACGAAAGATACACAATACAATAGAGACACAGATATACATGGTTCACCTAGTGTGGGCTACGTCCACCGGAGAAATTGTCAGGTCCTTGCTTTTTATTATCCAGAAAATGAAGGGATACAACCTACAACACATCTGTTGTAATTTCCTCTTCTTTCTCTCAAAGACTCCTCTCTCAGAATACAATATATGTAATGATACATAGCTGCAATACATTTCCCTCATAAAAGAGGGTTTCCTTCTAGGGAAAAAAACCGTAACATAACTTATATCGTTAGATCTGTGACCTTATAATGAATGGTCAAAATTTACTATGAAATTACAATACACATTTACAAGGCATTTTTTCCTTCGGGGGATTCGCCTTTGAATCCCCGCAGGGGGGCAAGGCCCCCCACGTGGAGGGGTGTATATTATTTCAAGGTGTATAGTCTTCATGGGGTATAAACATAGCTAAAAACAAATATCTATTGAACATGAAGATAATCAGGCTCCACAACCAACAATCTCCCGCTTGGAGACTGATCACAACTACTCCACGGTTGTCGTCTCTGCTGGACTATGGTCCTTCTTGGACCTGGAAAATTTATCTTCTTCACCTTCATGCTTGAAGACCAACTGAAACTGAGCAGGAACTCAGTTACTCCCTTTGTTAACATGTCTGCAGGATTCTGGCTAGTGTGTATCTTTTCCAACATCAAATGTCCATCATCCAAGACGGATCGTATGAAATGGTACATGAGTTGTATATGTTTAGTCTTTGAATGGAAGGTTGAGTTCTTTGCAAGATGAATGGACTCTCGTTGTCATAGTACAACCTGTTATTCTCTTGTTTCTTTCCCAATTCCTCCATAAACCTCTGTAACCAAATCATCTCTTTACTAGCCTCTATAGTAGCAACATACTTTGTCTCTCTTGTTGAAAGTGAAACAACCTTTTGTAGTTTTGAAATCCAACTTACTGATGTTCCACCTACAGTAAAAACATACCATGTGGTGCTCCTCCTGCTATCTTTATCACCTTCTATATTTGAATCAACCTATCCTTGTAGAACAATGTTTGAACCTCCAAAACATAATGCATGAGTAGAAGTACCTCTCAAATACTTGAGAATCCACTTTACTGCTCCCAATGTTCTTTACCTGCATTTTTCATATACCTACTCACAACTCCCACTGCATGTGTAATATTTGGTCTTGTGTAAACCATCACATACATCAAGCTGCCAACTGTTGATGAATAAGGGAACATGGACATGTATTCTATCTCCTATTTTGTCTTGGGACATGTTTCCTTGGTTAATTTGAAATGGCTGGCCAAAGGTGTATTAACTAGTTTTGGATTCTGCATTCTAAACCACTCCAACACCTTCTTTATGTTTTCACCCTGGGACAATGTCAATTTGCGATTTTTCCTGTCTCTTGTTATTCTCATACCAATGATTTTCTTTGCAACACCCAAATCATTCATCGCAAATGAATTATCTAATTTCCTCTTGATCGCATTTATATCCTGCATATTAGACCCTGCAACAAGCATGTCATCTACATACAATAGCAAGATAATATAGCTTCTACTTTCTATCCTTTTAAAATAAACACAGTGATCAGAATGACATCTACTATAACCTTGTTCTATCATAAACCTGTAAAACTTAAAATATCACTGCCTTGGAGCTTGCTTTAGGCCATACAAGCTCTTCTTCAACATGCATACCAAATTCTCCTTCCCTTTGACCTCATACCCTTGTGGTTGTTTCATATAAATATCTTCCTCCAAATCCCCATGGAGAAAAGTTGTTTTACATCTAACTATTCAAGATGCAAATCTTCTATTGCCACAAGACTTAAAATAGTCCTAATTGAAGTCATTTTAACAAAATGAGAAATTATTTTATTAAAATCTATACCTTTCTTTTGTGCAAACCCCTTTACAACAAGTCTATCCTTGTACCTCTTTTTGCCTCCATCTTCTTCCTTCAACTTGTAAACCCATTTATTCTGCAATGCTCATTTTCCTGTAGGAAACTAAACTAAATCCCAAGTCCAGTTATTTACCAAGGAATCAACTTCCTCTTTCATGCCTTGCTCCCAGTTCTTTTTGGTGTCTACCTGCATTTCCTCTTCATAACATTTTGGTTCACCAGAATCAATTAACAATAAATAATACAATGAAGGAGAGTATCGTTCAGGGAGTCTACTTAACCTGGTATATCTTCTAACAATACTTGCAGGAGTTTGAGGTATCTGTTTCTTTTGTTGTTTTACATTTTGATTTTCTGGTACCTTTGGAATTTGGTTTTCAGTGATCTCATCAAGCACTGTGTATTCTGGTTTTTCCTTTTCCTGTTTCTTTCCCTGCAACTAATCTTTGTACACGACCTTCTCATTGAATATGAAATCTCTACTCCTAATGATTTTGTGATTTTCATAATCTCATAAGCAATAACCAAAATCATTAACACTGTATCCAATAAAGGTGCACTTATTGGATTTTTCTTCAAGCTTTGTTATATTTTCTTTATCAATATGGACAAATGCTTCACAACCGAAAGTCTTCAAAAAAGAATAGTTTACCTTTTTACCTATCCATTCTTCCTTTGGAATTCCACCATCCAAAGAGATTGAAGGTCCTCTATTTATTAAGTAAACAATAGTATTTACAACATCTGACCAAAACTGTAAGGGAAACCCAACATGCAATCTCATACTCCTTGCACGCTCCATCATTGTCCTATTCATCCTTTCTGGCACACCATTTTCTTGTGGTGTTCCTAGAACTGTCTTCTCTCTACGAATCCCATGGTATGAACAGTAATCATCAAAATATGTGTTGCAATATTCACCTCCATTTTCTGATCTGGGACACTTCAACCTTTTTCCTGTCTCATTCTCAACCAAAGCTTTTCATTTCTTAAAAGTATCAAAACCATCAGATTTTTGTCGAATGCAATAAACCCAAGTTTTTCTAGTTGCATCATCAATAAAAGAACATAATAACGAGATCCACCAAGAGATGATACCTGATCTGGTCCCCATACATTTGTATGCACAAGCTCTAACCTTTCACTCTTCTTTTCTTTTCCGACTCTGAGAAATCTAACTCTCTTATGTTTTCCATTAAACACAATGCTCACATAAATCCAAATCAATTTGTTTAATATCTGGCAACAAATTTCTTTTGTGAAGTATCTACATCCCCTTCTCACTCATGTTTCCAAGCCTATGATGCCACAGTGTTGTATCCACTCTTGTAGAAGATAAAGAGACAGAAGAGTCAATATTACCAGTACATAAATACAATGTACCTACCTTCTCTCATTTTGATATCACCAATGATCCTTTGGTGACCTTCCACACCTTATATGTACATATGGATATACATCCTTCACTTGCCAGCTGCCCTGTTGAAATTATATTTTTCCTTAGATTTGGAACATGTCTTCCCTCTTTCATCAACCATTGGTTTCCATTCCTTTGTGTTATTTTTACCTTTCCCATTACAACAATTTTGCATGGTGCATCATCAGCCAAATGAACCTATCCAAAATCACCTTGAACATAATCTAGAAAATGTTTCCTATGAGGGGTGGCATGAAATGAAGCCCCTGAATCTACTACCCAAGACACAAAAATATTATCTACATAAAGAATCAAAGCATCTTGTAACACATCACCTGTTACATTTACTTCCTGATTTTTCTCCTCTTGTCCATATCTTTGTTTCTTTGGAGCTTTGTAGTCTTTCTTTAGATGTCCTTTATTCCCACAATTCCAGCACTCTATCTTTCTCAGTCTAGATTTGGATCTGCCCTTCCTATAATTCTCACAGTTCCCTGAGCCCTTTTCTCTATCCTTTTGTCTTCCCCTATTCTCCATGTTTAACGCATTACCTAATGTCTCACTTGTTCTTTTCTGTCACATTTCCTCGCTAAGGATAACACTAACAACATCATCAAATTTTAAAGTGTTTGAACCATAGACAAAGTTACTTACATCCATGACCAAGTCATTCCAACTTTTTGGCAGTGAGAACAAGATTAGAAGAGCCATGACCTCATTATCAAAGTCCACTTTTACAAAACTTAGTTGATTAGTAACCGTATTAAATTTATTTAAATGATCTGCAACAAACCCACCTTCTGACATCTTCATATTAAATAATCTCTTCATTAGGAATACCTTATTGGACACCAAAGGCTTTTCATAATTTTTAGCCAATTCATCCATCATCTCCTTCGTTGTATTTTCTTTCAAAATATTGAAAGCCACCGATGTTGTCAGGCTCAATTGTGTCATTCCTAATGCCTTTCTATCAAGAACCTCCCATTCTTCATCCTTCATGGTCGTCGGCTTATTTTTTATTCCACTCAATGGTAGGAATAGATCCTTCTAATATAAATAATCTTCCATCTGCATCTTCCATAACTAGTAGTTTTGGCTGTTAAATTTCTCGACCCTAAACTTTCCATCTTCCACCATTTCTCACACTCGAACTAGGAACCCTCTTTTCCTACGAGTTACCTTTCGTTCTGATACCAATTGTTAGAAAAATAGGATCACGGAGAAATAAAATAAAAACAAATGCGGAAATAAAACACAGAAGATACACAATACAATAGAGACACGGATATACGTGGTTCACCTAGTGTGGGCTACATCCACTAGAGAAATTGTCAGGTCCTTCCTTTTTATTATCCAGCAAATGAAGGGATACAACCTACAACACACCTAGTGTACCTTCCTCTTCTTTCTCTCATATTCTCCTCTCTCATAATACAATATTCACAATAATACATAGTTGCAATACATTTGCCTCATAAAAGAGGGTTGCCTTCTAGGTAAAAAAACCCTAACATAACTTCTACCATCAGATTTGTGACCTTATAATGAACGATCCAAATTTACTATGAAATTACAATACACATTTCCAAGGAAAATTTTCCTTTGGGGGATTTGCCCCTGAACCACCGCAGGGGGGAAAGCACCCCTGCAACCCCCCCGCATGGAGGGGTGTACAGTCTTCATGGGTTATAAACACGGCTAAAAACAAATACCTATGAAAGAGGAAGATAATCAAGCTGCACAACCAACATTTATCCCTAAAAGAAGGAAAGTGGGTTAATTTGGTTAGAAGGTAACCCCTTGAGGAAGATACATGGAAGTATAAATAAGAGATAAAGGTTATCCCATTAGCACCTATTGAATATCATTGAATATCTATTTTGTGAAAGGTTATTTGGGCAGGTATTATTGATAGAGAAAAAGTACGGCAGAAAAGTCACGGTAGGAAAAGTGAGGCAGGAAAATCATGGCAGGAAAATCGAGGTAGGAAAAGTACGACAGGAAAATCGAAGCAGGGGAAGAAAAGGTGCGGCAGGAAAAGTGCGGAAGAAAAATCACAGCAACAGATTCGTGACAACAGAACGCTACAAGAAGAAAAAGGTATGGTTTTCATATGTATAGTGTTGAATCTATGAATCTGGTTGAGTGTTTTCCCTGTTGGATGCCCTCTTGGAAGTTTAGGGCTTGTTGTAGACTTGATCTAAGGCCGATGTATTGAAGTTTAGTATTGGTTCATGTTTGAGGGATTTTGGTTGAGGTATGTTGTTGAAGTTATTGGTACAGATAGAGGTTGTATAACAGTGAGTTTATGGCACATGGTTGATGTGAGGATTTATGGTATTTTATTTATGGAGAGTGTGGTGCATTGCTAGAGGTATCTTGTTGGTTATATTCGTGTATGTTATTGGTATATGGTAGAGGTATATGATTGGGTACATGGATGAGATACATGAAGTACAAGGTGATCTTGATACATCTTGTTGAGGCATAGTTTGGTTTTTTGTTGATACATGATTGGTACATGTTCTTGGTTATCTTTGTATAGTGTTTATGTACATGAATGGTGTACATGATTGATGTGCATTGTTGGCACATGGTTTGAGTGATATTCTTGTGATTTTGGGTATGAGATCTATGTTATCAGATCTAATATATTGAGGAGAGTATTGGTACATGTTGTTGGTGTATTTAGTTTTGTTGGTACATGCAAGTCACAGGTACAGGTTGGTTACATGACAGTGGAAAAGGTTGATTATAGGTCACTGGCATGGATTGGTACATGTTTACAACAATATATCTCACAGTGACAGTGTGACAGTGGTTCCATCATTCTACTTATATTTCAGGGTGGTTGGACAGGGCAAGGATAGGTGGTTGTAGCCACCTTCCGGTTGTAGCCGAAGAACATAGGGGGTTGTAACCTCCTTCTGGTTGTAGGTGGAGAATTGGGGAGTTGGAGCTTCCCTCAAGTTGTAGCCTAAGAAACTAGGGGGTCGGAGCCTCCTTCCAGTTGTAGCTAGAGAATTGGAAGTTGGTGCTTCCTTGAATGTAATTCTTGACATATAAGAAAATCATTTCATGGTTTTCTCCCGCATTGGGTTTCCATGTAAATATCGGTGTATTGTGAATTGTGTGGATGTGTTTGTTATTGTTTATTATGCACTAATGAATGTTAATGCTTATGATATAGTAAGTTATTGATGATGAACATATGAACATGGTTGAATAAGTAAAAGAATATACATTGTGGTTTAAAGGATTGATAATTGGTATAATTTCTCATTACTAATTCACCTCCCCTATCAATAATCCAACAGATTGAAATCCCAATCATTACTTTTCCCTCATCGTTCACACAACCATCATCTAGATTAACCATTCCAAGCATAAAACCTCTTGTATTCGTGCAGTGTCATCCACACGTAATAGAGTAGAATAGAGGATGTTGTTCATCATAGCCTCTCTCAACCAGAGGTCATCTCTCCTACACATGGCACCCAATCCGAGGAAATTAAGGTTGTTATGTTGCTCGAAAATGGAATAAGTGTTTTTTTTCCTTCCAAATGGTTCATTAATAATTAATAGAGTATTTCAATGAATAATCAAAAGGAGATGTGGTAATAATAGACGAGTCACGATATAAAAGAGAATATCTTGAAGACTATTATATTAATGGATAATTCAAGGGTCATTGTTATGACCATATTTGTAGATAGCTAGTACAACTTAATCAAATGTCAAAAATCAATAGAATAGATGCCATCAATAGTCCACAATGGCGAATTCACATCTGGCATAGCAAATCAATGTAATTCTTGGGCCCAAAGAAATCAATTGTAATAGAACCCTTATTCTCACCTATCAATAAGTTCTTTCCCATAGAAAAAAACCTAGTTAACCCTCAATCCCTTGCTTCTACTAAATAGTTCTACTTTTGAAATTAAAGGAGCTTGTAAAGAGTGGGGGATCTTATTAGTAGTTCAAAAACAATAAAAAATGTTATTTTGGGGGTGATATTGGATTTGACCCGTATCAAAACCTAACCACCAATTTTTCTTTCATGTCATTTCATCCCTTGCAACCTTAGTACCATATCTTGCTCTCAATGTTGGTCATCTTATTCATTTCTTCAAGCCGATTTTCTTATGAATTATATATGGGGTCAAAGTTTGGCATGATGAAATATCGTCTCTTGATCTTTTTGTTGCAAGAAATAAATTATAGACTCATGATTGTTAAGGGCCTTGCTAACCTCCTATAAGGAGGTCTTTCCACAATTCATGTAATCAGTTTCAAGCTCATGCACTTACATGTCTACTTGCTATATTATTACAACCCTACATATGTTCATATCTTGTTGAAACAATCTTCCCATGTGTCATTATCACCCTTGTAAACATAGAGACAAACATTACCTAGAATAAGAAATATAGTTGTAAGAAAACTAGGAAGAAAAATAATAATCAATTATCCTTAGCATAATGAACATGAATCATGAGATGCGGAATCTTGAAGGACATTGAGATTCGGAGATCTGCAAGGTTAGGGTTCACATGCACCAGCTACCCTCCCACCCTGACCACGTCTGAACTCCCCTGCACGCCTTTGATCGCCTCTTCACCCCGGCACTGACTGCCACAGAGGAATGGGAACAGAAGGGGGGGCAAAATCCCCCTCTTACCGTAACGTTGTCGCCAATGATCTGAAGAACTCGCGAGTGCGTCGACTGTCCTTTGAGCCTCCATTGCACTTATATGACCAATATTTGCAAGAAGAGATGGATATAAGCAAAAAATCGAACACAGATGTTGAGTCCTCGCATTCAGAAGCAGTTCGAGTCTGGATACCCGGCCAATGTATCCCCCAAGCCCCAGTTGCGCCTAGGTACGTCATCAAAACCACCAGGATAGGGGAGCATACGCAGTTCATAAGAGACCATTCCCTCATAAGAAAATTCCTAGGCCTTTGGCCCTAAGAAAAGGACCTAACTCGCTATATCAAGGCGTGGTGGAACCATAAGGGAGACTATGAGCTCTAGATGAGTTCCAAAGGTTTCTTCATAGTAATATTCTACAACCTGGAGGACAAGGACGGGATCTTTGAAGGGGTACCATATTTCTACAATTCGGTTGGCCTCTACCTCCTTTTCTGGACAGACCGCTTCTGCCCAGAAAAGGAAAACTTTGCATACGCACCGGTATGGATTCACCTCTAATCCCTACCTCAAGAGTTCTGGTTAGAGGAAATTTTACTGGGCATGGGCAACACCCTGGGTAAATATGTCAAATCTTCTTAAGCTACCAAACATATAAAATACACCTCTTACGCAAGGATATTTGTCTATATGAACATCTCTAAAGCTCTTCCAGGCACAGTTACATTAGAATACTAAGACGAGGAGTGGGCCCAAACCATAGACTATGAACACATTCCTTTCGGATGTCGAAAATGCCATGAACATGGACACTTATTNCCCCCAAGAGGGAAGTTGAAGAGAAATCAATGGAAGGATTTACCCATGTTCAAAATCGAAGGAGACAAGCACAGAAGAAGCCCACAACCAACAACGGAAAAAAGAACCCAAATAATAATTCATTTGAAGCCCGCAACCAACTCCCAGAGGCAGAAGAGGTGGAAAACCCCCACAAGAACGCAAGGAAAGATCCTAGCAAGCTTAAGGAAGATCAGCCGCCACAAGAGTATCAAACCCCATCAAACTAAGAAGATCCATAGACTCACCCATTCTCAGGGAAAGAACCAAAAATAGAAGAAGACATAGTCATGGAAATGGATGAGCAAGACCTAGATAGGTTAGAAGAAGCACTCAATAAGAAGGATCTTCAAACCTTACCAGAGTACCAACTCAAGAAAGTTCACAAAGTATTTCTGGACTCAATAGCAAGGGATACATCCAGGTTGGGTATCAGCAAAGACCCAAACCAAGATCCAAGAAAAAACCCAAAAGAAAACAAGTGACGCGGCAGAAAATCGGCTCATCAGCTAATAAAGGAGGCGAGAAACTATATGATCAACTCACAACAGATTCACAGTATTTCAGAGAACTCTTTTTCCCACCCACCAAATTGTTAACTATGAATATCCTCACTTAGAATATCAGAGGCCTAAATGGAAGATCCAAACAAAGGATTCTCTGAAACTGCATCAAAATGGAAGACCCTAATATACTCCTAACATAAGAGACAAAATGTGCAGGGCAAACTGCAGAAGATATCATCAAAAGATGTTGGAGTAACTATGAATCCTATCAAACGGACTCAAAAGGGGCTTCAGGAGGCCTATCCATCCTATGGAATCCTGCTACAGTAATCCTTGATCAAGGCTTCTCCACTCTATGCACCATCATAGTGCACTACAGATCCATCGGTTCAGATAAGGAGGGAATGATCACAAATGTGTATGGACTACAGAACAGCCAAGATAAAGACCCCTTTATTCAAAGCCTAGCTTACCTAGGATCCCTAGCATAGGGAAAGAGATGGATAATAGGGGGTGACTTCAACATGATTCTCACGCTGGAGGAGAAGCGGGGGGGGGAAAGCTCCTGGAGCAGGATAGCACAAAATTCCAGGAACTCATAGAGAACCTCATACTAGTGGATATTCAGAATAGAAATGGCACCTACACCTGGACTAACAAAAGATCAGGTCACCAACAAATATCATGTAGGCTTGATCGCTTCCTCATCTCGAAAACCCTCCTTTTGGAATGCCCCCTAGTAGATTCCAACATCCTCCTGAAGGAAGGTTTGGACCATTGGTCGATTCAGCTCTTGGTTGATACTATTGCCACCCCTAATCTTAAACCCTTCATATTTGAAAATTTTTGTCTCTCCCATCCAAATTTCGAGGAGTTATCCGGTCACTAATGGAGCACTACAAAAACACAGAGGGGTACAAAAATGTATTGCTTCTAGAAAAAACTCAAACATTTTAAACAACAGGTGCGCAAATGGAACAAAGAAGTCTTTGGGAACATTTTCTAGGAAAGGAAAATACTGGAACAAAAACTAGAGAACCTTCAGGGACAATTCATTCATGCAGGATACACAATCACTCAACAGCAGGAGCAGAGTGAACTCAAAAGGAAACTAGAAGAAAGACACAAGTAGGAAGAAATCCTATGGAGACAGAAATCTCAGGTTCAATGGCTCAACAAGGGAGAGAAAAACACCAAATTATTCCACCGTTCTATTATCCACAGACACCTTATCAATCACATCACAAAGTTGGATGACTCGCAAGGCAACACCCTGTTAAATCATCAGGAAATAAAAGACGAGCTGACAGACTTCTACAAGGATCTCCTCTTAGAACCCAAGGTGGACCGCACTTCAACAATAGAGTGGGTGACCCAAAATATCCCAACTATAATCACCCAGGAACAGAATGAGCCTCTCATGACACCAATAACGTGAGCAGAAGTGGATCATGATATTTAGGAGTTACCCACAGGCAAGGCTCCAGGTCCAGATGGTTTCACAACAGACTTCTTCCACTCATGTTGGCCAATTGTTATAGAAAGATTTTCCTCACCATTGTTATCTTGCACAGAGGGCCTTTTTCCATTTCCCTATGCATACTTGTCATCCCTTTTTTATGAATCCAGAGATAAAAATACATATTTTTCCACATATACACGCCCTATCTACTATACAACATGCGTATATGCAGGTTGCTCCACTACAACCTGCGTACATCAGGATTTGTGCCAGAAAATACAAAAATGAAGTCAGGTTTCCATGTCACGATAGAAGATATATGATCCTTGGCCTTCCATATACTGGAAACGTTCCGACTCGGCCCTTCAGTTGCATTTTGAAGGCTATAAGAACACAATTCCGAGCTATGGAAAAGAGGAGAAAGGATTCAACTTTGAGAGAAAAGTTACTCTGGAGAAATTACTTCATATTGAGTCTGCATCCCTTTGTCCCTCAAGTCTGAACACAGTGTTCAGCGCCCAAGCTCTTTCCCTATTGCTGAGAGAACCTCATTGTCTCTTTCCTATGAGCTTGCCTTTGCTGGAGGGTTGAAGTGGTGGAGGCCCATTTGGAAGGAACTTGGTTTCTTGGTTTTGAACCGTGCCGACACGGAAGTCTGTAATGTTTTTGCTTCTGCTGATCATTTATTAATATAAATACTCCTTTCCCATCCAATTGGTATCGTGCAAATATATTATTATTATCCATGAGCATATTTGTAATGTTTATTAATGGATTATGCTATGTAATGTGCTAACCCCTTTACATTATCACTATATACTTTCTCTGCTTGCAATATTGAGCCTTTAGCCGGTTCTCACTTTACGTTATAAACCGTTGCCTAAGAAATTTTTTCATCCTCAACCAAGCAGATCCTTGTTCATATCCTTCGAAATTTGACACCCTATACCTTGGAGGTAACATCACCCTGAGTGTCCATCTCCCACATGCATTTCCTTGCATTGAGCATAGGTACGTTCCACTGCTGGAACTAGCTTTGCTTACTTGTGACACTTGTTTCCTCCTCTGTATCATAGCATTCATTTGTTATAAAAAAATAAAAAAAGACGGAAGGGAAGGGAGTACTATATTATAATTGGCAGCAGTCGTGTCGCCTTTGAACAGAGCACAAAATTATTGAGTCCTTGTGTCATCATAATTTTGGGTTTAGCATGGCCTTAGGAAGCTGATCTGGTTACAGAGTTTTCTCTACCGATTGGTTACTCTTCCAGTCCCTATAGAGAACATTATTGATGCCTCCTGCATCTAATTGCCACATCATTTGAGTCTATGTTGCCAGAGTCCACTATATGTCTCATGCTCTTGTTCAAAGGGAGTCTATCAACATGTGTCGACCATTCCTCAAAACTCTTGACTTTTCATGTCGGCCATACCCTCAATTTGTCTCAAAATCACATGATACTATGGTCATATCATGCACCCTGACCCTACTTTCATCATTGGTAGGTCACCTTGAACCCAAAAATCGACATTTCATCATTGGTCGTTCACTGGGTGGTTTCCCTTGTGTTCAATGGAAAGACATCTATTCACACTTTGGGATTCATGTAGTGTCTTGGATACCATTAGCCTTATTGGTCATTTCCTCGCCTTTGTCAACAATTTTCATCATTGTCTATTATCCAGAGGGTCTTTTCCGTGTACCGCTTTCATTTGACACACGTGAAAGACACACAGGGTCGTTGGTTCATGAACATGTTCTTCGTCCGATCCCCACCAAATTATGAAGCTCCTGCTTTACTCCTCGTGTTGACTGATGATACATTCCTTAATGCTCTCCTTTCAGAGGGTCTCTTTCCATCGACTTCAACTCATTTATTCTGGATATGGGACCTAGAGTTTTATTAGTACCTTGAGACTTGTAGTCATTAGTGGCAGGTTCTCTCACCATTGACAGATGGGAATACATCAATGTCTCTTGATCAATTGATTCCTCAGGTGTTCGACATCGACTCCTTTATTCACACTTGTAGGAATGTACTCAGTGACTTGATACCTACTTTCATTAATGGTAGGTTGTCTCACGTTTGTTAACGGTATACCTCAATGATCGGTAATCAAATGATGTCTCATTGTGTTCGACCTCAACTCCTTTATTCACATGGTGTAGACTTGCACCTTTGGCAGATGTGTAGAAGACTTGAAGACATCACTATGTGGTCATCAATTTCCTAAGCGGTTGCTTCCTTTTCATTGGACTAGCACCTATTTGACTACAGTAATCATGGGACATCAAATTATACCCCATCGTATACAAATATCTTCATATTGGTTTTGAGACTGGTTCTACTGGGCCTTGCTCATGATTATGACAACTTTGGCATATAACTGCATTTGCATTTGCCTATTCATGTCCATGGACACATATTTGGTATATTTTCCACATGGATCTGCATTGTTTTCTATTGGCAACCATGTATGTAAAGTCAACGTAGAATGCAATGAGAAACTAGTCTTTCCAGCTGGGTTTACACCACTCCACTTCTGGGTTATTTATAATGTATTTCGGCCATCGCAGATACTCCTCTAATATCACACATTAGGGGGCATCCGTTATATCAA